>JAUKPT010001368.1:0-15519 GCA_032273505.1 Nanomia bijuga
ATAACAAAATTCTATCGATGGTTTCAGAACCCCAAAGGTGTCTACAAAACGAAATGACATGATAACATCGCTGGTTTCGGGGGATAATGACTTTTTTCGGGTCATTTATGGGAGTCATTTAATTTTCTGCGTTCGTTATAAAAAAAATGCGGAACTAAGCATATGCCTTTGTTTAGAGCTCTTTCACCTTTAATGACTTATTCATATAAATGGATTAACGAAATATAGTTGAAATATTACAAGAATGTCCTATATAGGCCGAAGTTAGACAAAAATGGCTAATTTTATCCATTTTGCGAATTTCCTGCCAAAAATCTTTAAAACCATGCTTTATTGCTTATGTTGCACATGAAATTCATGTTTTAATTGTATATTTGATAAAATATGGTGTTTGTTACATCAATAGTTGATAGAAAGAAAATGGAAAAAATATTTATTATTCATGGTAATATAATTCTTGAGAAAATTCGTTTAAGAAAACGCTTCGCGTAGCTAAGGTTACGGCAAGTTTGTATATCAATAAGACAGGGTCGATTTAACTACCTGATATATATGGACCCACATGCTACCAGGCAGCATCATATGTCATATCATATTCCACAAAAATTCGCGACATTGTTTTGTTGATAACATGTTAGATTTTGAACTTTGAAATGAGTTATAAGAATGTATACACTTTTGTCACACTTTTAATCCACCATCTGAAATAATTTTCTTTGCAAAACTCGCCATTCCCCTCCACTCAGATTGTTTATAGTTACAGTAGTAGTGATTATTGTGACGGTTCCGATGAGTAAACAAAAATCACATCAAATGACGTCTTTTATTTCGCGGCTTTTGATTGGCTTTCAATTTACAGGAACTTTTGCACAAAATAGTAGCATAAATCACACTTTCTATCTAAGAACAATTATTGTTTTTGAGACAAATTTTGGACGTTACGATAAATGAATTAGATGATGTTTTGCTACACTTGTTCATTATCGAAAGCGCCTTTTGTTGGGTAATCAATGGGTACAAAGAAGAAGAAGAAAGAAAGAAGAGAAGAAGAAAAATAAAAGCAAACAAAGGAAAATGTTGTCAACAAATTAAACTCGATTTAGTTGAGATTCATCTCATTTCACTCTGCACTCTTGTACTAAGCGGAACGTATTGAATTAACAGATTTTTAAATTTATTTTGAATGAACTTGGTATTGGGTTGCATAGGCAATCCTATGCGCCCAGTAGCAGAAAGTGTGCGATACTGCAATGGTCATCGCGGTAAGCAGAGACAAATGTCAAGATCTCACGGAAGGAAATTTCATTATCCCAAAAAATAAAAATCCACAGAAACAATTCAAGTAATAGTTATTTAATTTACAACGACTTTGCCGAGACCAATTCAATAATCTTTAAAAGACAGCAAGATACTCGCTTATCTTTTTTCAAAAGAATATGGGACTATTCAAACAATCTAGATTACATGAAAATACATCTAGATTTAATAATTGATCAATCTACTCAAGTGAGAAATAAATTTCAAAGCGATGATTTAGAAGCCCATTTTAACAGTGTTTGGGATGATCTTTCTAGCGAATATATTACACATTTTAAAGCTGAAAGAGAATTTTGCTTTTAAACAAGTTTTAAAACATTGAATCGAAAAAAATGACAATAAACAGTTCTCAGGGGTTTTAAGAGACTCATCAGCCCTTTGAGAAAATTGAAAATTATACTATAAAAATTTGTTCTATAAGCATGATTGGAATTTTCTTTATCTTTCCTGGCACTGCATGGGTCGACTATAATGCCTTGCAATTTAAAGAATTTGATTGATTTTTGGTAAAATATATATGACAACATTACCTTACCTTATCTTACCGCTCGATGTCCTTGTCAGGACATCGGGAATTGACAATATTACGTCTTTAATATTCCCTTTTATTGCATAACACATGTATCGAAAGTTCCGTCTTACTCTTGATTCAATGTCTTACATCTATATTTATCCTCACATCCTTTTCGCGACAGAAGATTCATTGTTTGACATAGTCTTTTTCCAAGTTTGTTGAAGATATACCGTTACTTGTTTTAAAAGGCAAAGACAACTTGCAAACTCTTCTATTTCAGCTTCGAGGAATGAGTAAATTAGGAAATAATGGTTCATAACTGGAGTTAGAATATTCCCATATGTATTCAAACCATTGACAATTAGAAATTAAAAATGAAACGGTTAGATAATATTTAAGAGAAAAAAGAAACGGTCCATATATTCCCCATTTTTCACAAATCTTTTTCAATTTTAGTCTCATTACTGTATGTTTAGTCTTTAGCCATTATTGAGATATTGGTAACATGTCATCAATGAAAAAGTTGTATTTTTAGAATCTGTTAATGTGTCATATTGATAATTTACAGAAAAACTTGCATCTATAAAAATAATTTGGACCGTCTGTTGGGACTATATGAAACTTAAGCTCTCGCATAAGCATGGAGGTTAAGATTACGGGATGAGAATTAAATCGAAAGTTGTGTCTAAGTTATCTCCAGTAGATCCCAATGAATAATAAAGTTACTACACTCTGCTATGTCGTGTGAGCTATTGTTATATATTTTATTTGATATTTATCGCCTTTTGACACTTCTGGTGACAATTCTATTTCTGGAAAAGATTTTTAAAAAGCTCCGGCTAAACTAAACTATAATCAAATTGTCACTTGAATGTTTCACGGAATGATCAAGAACAAAACATCCTCATCGCAGCAACTTCAAAAAAATGCTGCATCTGGGCCTATGCGAAAGGGATTATTTCGAGCTGGAAGCCAAGTACAGATGTACTTTCTCCTCAGACTTTAGGATGTTTTCAATGAACTGAAAGAGACGTCTTTTTCTGAGTAGACGGAGTTTGTTCCAATTGCATTCGCATAAGAAGTATTGATCTTAACGGGATGTCAATAGAATCTGCATTTTTGCCTACTTTGTAGGATCAAGGAGATCATTGCACTCTGGTTTCTTTAGTAAAAGCAGTACGACTTCATTCGTGTAACGATGACCGATGAGTCATTGGGATGTATATCCCCTAAGGTTACCCTGCGAATGTTGTCCTTGGGTTGTATAAGAAATTAGGAAATTAGAAATTAGAAATTGATATAATCCACATATTGTGTCTATTCATATTTTCCATTCCTGTACTATAAAAGATCTCCTTGGTCTAGAAATGTTTCGATATAAAGTTATCTTTCCATCTCCATACTGAATGTTATTTTATGTACTTTTATCATAGACCTCTTAAAATATTTTAAGAGGTCTATGAATTTTATGAAGGAAAGGCACCTAGAACAGCTAGGCTGATTGTGCCAATCCTTACTTGATATTGTTATTTTTAATTCACTATTTTTGTAAAAAATTTAGTTTAAATGATTTCAAGTGAAATATATGTCTATATCTTATATCTTATGTCTTATGTCTTATGAGATTCTTATCAGATTCAAAAATTTCAAATAATCGGCTTTGGTCTATGATGATATCGCAACAATATGGAATCATCACCAAATATGTACAACATTGCATGTATTGAACATAATTGTTGCGCGACATCCATAAGGAAAGGTCGCAGGAATTTAATGTTGCGTATATAGATAGAAAATAAAAAGGATATTACAAAAACAATAGAAAAAAAAATAAAAAAAGTTGCGGGAATTAAAAGTCGCGCCAGGAGAAAAATAGTCGCGGTCAGAAAATGTGGCGAAATACGCGCAAAAGTTTGCTCTCGGAATTTCAAAATATCTTTTCATAAATTCTATTATCACTCGTGTTGTTTTTAAAACATAAATATAAACGTCGAGTAAACCTGATGGACATATGTGAAAACTCTAGATTTCTGAGATTTTTTGTAAGGGAACGTCCAAAAACAGAATTTGTTTGTGTTAGCGGACTTTGTCCACTAAAATTTTACCCCCTACCTCTAAGTGGACATACCAAAAGAATGTTGGCGTCGAGTCTATTTCCAGTCTAAAACAGTTTTAGGGGCTCATTTTCGAGGTGCATTATTTTTTATGATGACGATGGACGTGTGGGGGTAGTCAATTAACGCGACTTTGTAATAAAATCGAAATATGAGCCACTCCTAAAGCAAATGGGGATGAATGGGGAACAACAAGATGAACGTATTTGATGAAAAAATATATTCTATTTAATTGCTTGAAAACTTCATCATAAAGAATCTTTTTGACATCCTGTCATAAAAAGCTTGAAAATTCAAGCAGCTGCTTTTGCTTTATCAATCCAGTTGACTTCGAACTCAATATTTACCTCTTCATCAGTTTTGCGAGCCTCATTATAAAGTCGAGTCTCATCCTGGTGATGAGAGCGTAAAAAATGTTTATTTACATATTCGGGACTTGTAAACTCTTTCGGACAAAGATTACATTTATAAACGTCTTTTTCGGTCATGATCGCTTCTTCATTATAAGCGTCCACGTAAGAATTTCCGTCCCGACATGGTGCACTGTCTGATTTACTTGCAGAATTTTCGGACATTATTGATTCATTACTTGATCTGTTGTTAGATTTTTCTGAGCAATAACCTCTGTCCGTATCTGAAATTGTTTTTTTCGGGCTTTTGTCCGAATTCTTTTCCGGACACTTTGAAGAGTCAGGTTTAATCCGTGTACCAATTGTTCGTCTTTTATTCATAGTTGCTAGAGCGCATGTGCGTAAAACGTCCGAGACGCAAAATTCACCTTCTTTTTTTCCGTCCACCCGTTTTAACATGTTGTACGCCATTTTAATAATGGTTGTGCTGGCCCGATCGACATTGGTTTCGGTGTTCTTTTTCTTATTTGGGCTGACGTCAGCACTTTTTGTTTTATCTTTGTCAGAATTATGTTTGTCTTCGCTTACGTCAGTGGAATCATGTGAAATCTTTTCGTTCAATACCGTTTCAATTTCATGGTTATGAGTGTTTTCGACCCCCGATTCCCGATTCCCGATTCCCAATTCCACATTTCCAAGCAACACCTCTTTTCTCTTCTTTATGTTTATATCATTGTTCGTTTCACTTATTTCGTTATTCGATTTTCCGAGATCGTTCGTTATTAGTCGTTCTGAATTCTCGGTTTGACTCCTTACCCGATGTGATTTTTCGGGGTATCTCAATTTACTCAAATTGAATTCAGTTGCTATTTCATGTCTCGGTTCTTCAATTGTTTTAGGCCTGTTTTGTAGGTCCTTGTCGCTTAACTCTAGATCTACCTGGGTCTTTGTTCTTCGTCTTCTAGACGCATTTTCTCGTTCCATTTTTCTATTTCTTGGTTTCTCGTTTTCGCCATTATTTTGATTTTTGCCGATATCAACTTTTTGTTCGCAGTTGATTTCTGTAATTATTCTCGCTACATTTTCTTGTTCTTTGGTACTTTTTGAGTCGTTATTGGTTTCTTTAATACATTTGATTCCGTTGCTGTTTGGTTCTTGTTCCTTTCCAGTCTCTGTAATTGCTCTGATATCAGTTTCTCGTTCGCTTTCGGTTTCCGTGATTTTATTCGTTTCAATTTCTCGTTGCATTCTTGCACTCCTCGGCTCCTCATCTTTGTTGATCTGCATAATTCGGCCTTGATTAGATTCTCGTCGGATGACTTGATATCCTTTACGACTTTCTACGTTTACTTGTAAAACTGACGAATTCTCGAAGAAAACATTGTCATTTTGGCGAAAATTCTCATTACAGCTAGTACTTATATACGGAACACGTTCTTTCTGCCGCAATTGTTGTTGTTGCTGTTTTTTTTGTTGTTGTTTTTGTTGTTGCTGTTGTATCGAGAATTTCTTAAAAACACCTTCATCTACTAACACACCATTTATATTCCGCACCTCATTATTAACCAAAGGTTTATCGAATTCAATGACGCCATCACTTGTTTTAGTTCGTCTTCTACCACTCCTTCTTCTTTGGTTTATATCACAGTTCTCATCGCCAAAAGCAAAATTGTGTAGTTGCCGTTGATGATCTATACTTGGAGCTATTGAATCTGTTTCGTTTAGCTTTTGATCTAATATATCAAAAATAGATTGTGCTTTGTTATTGATCTCCTGGATAGTTTTATCTGCCTTTTTATTCTCCTTTTTACACATATCATTATTTTCCTTCTCTCCTCGCTCAGATGCTATTGCAGTGATGTTTGGATGCTTGTTAAACTCTATTCCACCAACTGTTTTTGTCCTTCGTCTTTTGCTGCTACCCCCCTTTTTGTTCATAATGCTATTGTTAACAAGAAAATCATCACATTGTTTTACATATACTTCTCCTGTAGCCATCATTAAACTTTTTGTTGAATTTCCCTCGAAACAGTTTTTGCCATAGTTACCTGTTGAATCGTTTGTTACCTTCTTTGATCTATCTTTCATGTAACTATTTTCAATGGTTTTCTCGTTTACAATGTCTTCCTTGTTTGAATTACTTTCTTTACCTTCATTCATCATTTTAGTTTTTTCATTTCCTCCCTCGGGTACGTCGAGGTCATCTTTCTTCTGATTAATGGACACATCTTCCATTTCTTGCCGCTCCTTCTCAACTGCTTTCTCTATAACATTTTCAGGTGTAATTATTGATGGTCGAATTCTTTTGATATACGTATTTTTCCCATCATTATCAATTTCATGGCAGTAAATCTTCTTTACCACTGTCTCTTTCATTTTTCCCTCAGAACTATTATCAATATTCTCGCGAATCTTGTTTTTAGAATCATTTATGCTTTCAATTTTGTTTCTCATAGGATCGACCGGACTCTTGCTGTCGTTGCTGTCATCTTTCATCTTCTCTAATGGCGTCAGATTATTCTTCAATTTTGATACATCTTTGTTTTCGTTTAATTTATTATTGATAAAATCTGTTCTATCGTCTGACACATTTGAATTTATATTTGATTTATTACCGTCATCTTTAAAACTGACGTGAGCTTTATTTCTAACTTCAGCTTTATTGCTGATTTGATGGGATTCAAATATACTTTTTGTCTTGTTAACATCTACTTTTAGACATTCGAATCCAACTGGCTTTTGATTTTTCATACACGAAGAAGCATAGCTAGTATCTTTTTCATCTACATATTTTCTATTTTTCTTTTGCTGGTACTTTTCACTTGAAATGTTCAAGTCTATTTCAATATTGTCAATTTCAGATTTTCTATGTTCGCCCAAACCAAAACATGGTTTGTTGATCTTTATTTTTGTCATTGGTTGTCTCAGAGATTCTCCGCTCACATAGGAAGACCCATGCCTACTATCATTTTTTACACATTTGTCCTTCTTATGTTGATGCGTTTCACTTTTATTCGATGATGTGCTAAAATCTATTTCCACATTTTCGAAACTATCCTGTTTCCTCTCCGGAGGAGAGTAAGATCTCCTTTTTACATTTGGTTCTTGTTGAGGTGCTCTTACACTTTTCTTTTTCACCAGTTGACCAACCGGCCGTTCTGGGCCGTTCTGGGCCGTTCTAGGCTGTTCTGGGTCCTCTGTTTCAAAGTCTATATTGAAATTAAATTTTAGTTGTTCTACAATATCATCATCACTATCTTCTTCCGTTTGTTTACCTTCTTCTTCTTCTTTGTCAGTATCATTCCCTCGTTCAACCTTTTTGCTCTTGTCAACAAAATCAAAGGGCTTTGCAACAGGTTTAGCAATTTTAGGCTTGCTTTTAACTGAAGAAGGATGATGTTTGAGTTCAGCAGAAGCCTTGATATCAGGTTTATTCATGGGCGATTCACCGTTTTTACCAGTTTCAACGATTTTACCACTTTCATTATTACAACTGTCTTTTTCAGTTCTACGGTTAGTGTCCTGCGATCCCTTGCTATAACACATTTCATCTTTGTTCTCTTTAGCATCTATTCCGTCAAATTTTCCCTCTCGTTCTTCACTCGGCTCAAATTTTCCTTTTCGATTTTTGCGGTAGGATTTCTTGAATATGTCTTCAACATTTCGTATGATATCTGTATGAAATTTCACTACACCCAAGGGGTTTTCTTTAGACCCATCTTTCTGACCAATCTTTATGCGTATATCCATTTTCATTTTATCTTCTTTTTTCCTATTTCTTTTTACTTCTTCAATTTTTTTGGTATCAGTACCGAAAACTTTTATCAGTTTCTTTTCATTTGAATCTTCGCGAGCTTTTATCTTGTGTGATCCGAGATTACTATCTTCGTTGAATTTCGTTTCTTCACGTTCCTCTATGATTATTTTCTTATTTTCTTCTTCACATTTTCTCTTTCTATCTTTTATAGTAAACCTTGCTACTTTCTTAACCGACGTTTCAATTCCACTTATATCTTCCTTTTCTTGTATTTCAGCTTTTGAAATATCTTCCTTTTCTTGTATTCCAGCTCTTGAAATATCTTCCTTTTCTTGCATTCCAGTTCTTGAAATATCTTTCATTTCTTGTAATCCAGCTTTTGAAATATCTTCCTTTTCTTGTAATTCAGTACGAAGACGGCTTTTCTCACCTTCACCATCAAACATCTTTTTTTCTAAATCATTTATTCCCTCAGTTTTACTTTTCACGCTTTTCAAATTCTTTATCGGCGTCGGATAATAATTATTGTCCGGAATTATATGTTTCCGGAGATGGTTCTGTCCGACGTCACTTCTCATCCATCTCAACTCTTTTTTAAGTTTATCGTATAACTCTGGTTCTTCAATTTCATCAGATCCTCTTCTTTTAAATTCCATGGCATTTACAACTGGTTTATTGAATACGGTATGAATACGGTCTGGTATTACTTTTTCCTCCTTTCGGGTAGCCTCATTTTGCTGGCAACGTTCCTCATACCTCGTTTTCAATTCATTTTTCCCCAGCAATTCTTCTCTACAGATTTTCAGTTTTTCAGTTTCACTCATATTTTCTTCGACTTCTCTAAAAAGTTCCTCTTCTATTTCAAAATTGTGGATTGGAATGTTAAAGTTGATGCCGTCTTTGAAGATATTCATGTCGCCAGATTCCTCTTCTTCAAATTCCGTGCCTTGTTTGGTACTTTCAATAGTGCATCTTTCCTCAAACCTTTGAGTAACTTTACTTTCAATAGTGCCTCTCTCCTCAAACTTTTGAGTAACTTTACTAAATATATCTTTTCCTCTGAGAATCTCATTTGAATGACTTTTCTGATGACAAGGCTTCATTTCTTTTGCATGTTCGTCTTTGTCTTCTTTTTTCAAAAAGGTATCATCTTTAAGCTCCAACCCTTCTTCTAAACAAGTACTTTCACCAGACTTTTGATCATTGAAAATTGAAAAATCTGCCCATTCTTCTAATATTTCTTTTCCCGTTTTATCCTCTTCAGCTGAAGAATTCAGTGCTTCGATGATGTTTTGCACATTTTCGCTGCTTTCTTCGATTTTTAGGTCCTCTAATGGCTCAATTAAACTTCTTCCCTCAAGTAAAGAAACAATTACTTTCGATATACTTTTTACTCTTAACTCCCTTCCCTCTGAAAGGCGTTTCTGCTTCTCTCTCTTTAATGCTGCATCAACTTCCTTTACTTTTACATTTTCTAAATTGATAGTATCACTTGAAACCTCCTCATCTTTTGGCATTTCTATTCCTTTTCCTAACTCTTTTTGAAGATTTATTTGTTCTTCTACGTATTCACTTTCAGTTACTTTCTCATTTTGAGCTGAGAAATTTGACAAATCTTTCTCTCGAGTATTGATTTTGGATGCTCTGGAATTTTCTATAGCTTGATTTTTGATAGACTCAGCTACCCTTTTTTCTTCCTTCTCGAATTCTGAACAAATCACCTCTCTTGCCTCTTTCAAAGACTCCTTTAACAGATATTTTTCATCTGTCAGAAAATCTTCTTGCAGAAAATCTTCTTCTGGCAGAAAATCTTTTTCTGAAAGAAAATCTCCTTCTGGCAGAAAATATTCTTCTGGCAGAAAATCTTCATCTGGTAGAAATGTTTCACTTGTATCTTCTTTTAGTCCGACGTACAGACCATCAGTGGGATTACCATTATAACTTTGAGGAGACTGCCGACTATCACCACCAAATCTCTTAGAGAAGTTGTCTCCATACTTATCGGTATCATCACTCTTGCATCTGGTGTTATGTGACCATCGGCATCCATCTTTAATGTTTACGTTCTTAGCATAAATGATTGAGACATCTTCTCTAGTCACGTCTCCTTCATCACACCCTTCTCCGATTTCTGGCTTAATTGCTACTTCCTCCATTGAGACAGAATTTGTTTTGTCAGCTTTTTGTTTTTCTTCTTCTTCTCCCGCCACCATGTTGTACGTACGACTACATCCTTTGTCACTGTTTTTAACAGAATTCTCCTCGTTCCTTATTTTAATGATTTCTGATGATGGCTCTTCTCGCTCAGTTGTTTCGTGTTTTTTATTAACAGATTGTATTTTTAAGATATTGTCAACATCATGTGACAATTTTCTGCATTTATTGTTGGTCACTTTTTTAGTATCAGGCATTGAAACATTTTCCCTAGTCAACCCTGCCTTGTCAAGGGTTTTTTGGACGTTTTCCACTTGTCCCTTATTCTGCATTTTTGAGACATTTCCCCTAATCACTTTTCCCGTCTCTTCGATTATTAGCTTAACTTTCTCAATTGTGACAGATCTTTTCATATCATCTTTTTGTCCTTCTTCTCTTATATTCTTATTCGCACAGATACCTTCTTTCTCACTGTTTCCATTGGAAACGATCTTTGTTGATAAATCTTCACTTTCTATATCATTAGAGGGCGGGATAGATTTGCGTTCTTCATTGAAAGGCTGTATGATTGTTTTACTGCTGCTACCAGAACTTTTAGACAATGCTTCTTCGTAATGATCACGAGCACTCTCTTTATCAAAATTAATATCATACGAAAACCTTTTGTAATAATTTTTATCATTTTGCTCTGTATCACGCAATGCAGAATCATTCGTTGTTGCCTCGTCTAGTCGTTTATAATTCAATAAAACAATTTGTGAAGCACTTGATTCATGCAATCTAGTCATTATGCTGTCGTTAAATACTTCCTCTTGACTCGATGATCCTACATCATACGTCGCAGCGTCATCAGATTCAGAACTGCTGACATCAGCAAATTCATTAACTCTACTTTCAGCATTTTTATTATTAGGTGTGTGCGAAAATACGTTTGAATTGATTATCTCTTTTTTAGGTTTATGAGAATTAGTAATCTCTTTCTTTTCAAAAACATTACTACGTTCTTCTATCTTTTCTGGCCTGACTTCTAAATCGTAGGTTGCATCATCGGAATCAGATGTAGTCTTTAGATGTTCTTCCTCGGTTTCAATGCCACTCTCACGACTGCTATCAAATATATTTTCCTGTTCCACCTGTTCCACCTGTTCCTGTTCCACCTCCGAGCTTCTAGTTGTGTTCAAGATTATGATAGGCATTTTGTTGGATTGAGCGAAGAAATCCTTGTTCATTGATTTAATCTTAGCTTCTTCTTCGTTTTCTTTATTGCCTAATTTCTTGTTCAAATTATGCGTTTGGTCTATTTGAGGATTTTCATTGACTTGTTTTTGTGGTCCAACTCTTGTATGTACTTTATTATCAACATTGTGTCCATCTTTAATAAATTCTACTTGTTCTTCAGAGGCTTCTTGAACTTCATAACTAGACTCGTTATCTCCATTATCCATGGCTTTATATTCACCCGGTGTATGGTTATTTTCACCGCTTACTTCTTTTACTATTTCAGAATCGCTATTTTGAACTTGTGTATCATTATGTGTTTCTGTTTCTCTGCTAGACATATCCAAATCTCCACTATCGTCCTCAAAGTTCTTTTTTTTGTCATTTTGTTTTTCTTTATCTCCATCGGAATCTTCTGTATCTCCGTCATTTATATCAAATTGTACATTTTTTTTCGCTTTTACCTCTCCATGTGCCACGTTCATATCTCCATTATTTATAAGGTTTTTATGTTCAAATTCCTTATCTCCTTTAGTTGGTCCTATTTTGCTGCAATGCGTTTCCCCATCTCCGTGTTTTACTGTACCATTTATTTCTTCAATGGTGGCTTCATGGCCTTTTGCATCTTCTTCATATATTTCTTTTTCCTTTTCATAACCTTCTTCAATTTCCCTGTCATCTGTTTTTCTAGAACTCTTCATTTTCATGTTCCCATCTTCAGAAACCTTTTCGTATGTGATTATGTTTTCACAACTCTCTATCCATTGTTTAACTCTCAGATCAACCATCTTCTTCTTATGGATCAACCTTGCACGTTCTTCTTCACTGATGAAATCATCTTCTACTAAAAGTTCTTCCTTTTCAGCTGCTGCTAAACCTCCAATTTTGACAGTAGGCTCATTTTCACTGATTTTCTCTATTAGTTGCTCTTTTGTTCCTTTACACTCCTTCGCAACGTTAAAATTTCCACCAACAACTGATTTATTTTTGTTTTCGTCAATATCACGCTCCGCCGCATTAAGTATTTTTGTCAGGCCTTCTATTGTCTCATTAACCTTTAATTTCCCACTCTCTCTCGGATTTTCATTCAACTTCACTTTATTGCACTCTTCCACATGGTTCGAAGGCGGCAATCCATATGCCTTCGTTGTTTTTAGTTCTAATTCTCCACTCTCCCCCTTAGAGCCTGTATTTGTCCCACTCTCCATCGCGCTGTCATTTTCATCAACCTTTCTGATCAAGCTTTCGTTACTATTCGTTTTACTTGTCGTTCCCAGCTCCCACCTTTTACGCGTTTTCTTCTCACTGCCCGTAGCAGAGTTACCCGCCGCCACTTCTTTCCCGCCATCTCCCGTTTTGCTGGCAGATGTCTTCTTTTGATTGACTTTCAACATCTTTCGATCGATATTTCGAAGACTTTTTGTTCTTTTAGGTAGGCGAGGTCTTTTCTTTGCCGCCTCTTCGGCCTTCACGGCTTTTTCCTCCTCTGCTTTCCTCTCTTTCTGTGCTTTTAAGCGCGCTATGTGGTTCTTGGTGCTGTCAAGAAGACGTTGACTTGGTTTTCGTACAGGTTTTGTCAATTTGATCGGTGTTTTGCCACTTGCTTTGGCGCTGCTCTCAAGTGTTTTTGTTAACACCCTGCGGCTTTCGTCTGGCGGCTTCCGTGCTAATTCGGGACGTTTCAGTGGCAGTGCTTTAACAGTCGATTTAACATTTTTTAGCTTACTTTTGACAGATTCTGTGCGTTTTAGTATTTTCTCAATACAGTCCAATTCAAGGTTTGCAGTGGGACTCGCTGCTGTTGATTCCGATTGAAATTCGTTTTTGGTTGTAACTAAAAGTGTATTTTGTTTAGCGGGTTTGGCAAAATGTATTGATTTTCTATCGGCGAAGGTCAATGACTTTACTCGGCAAATCTTATCGGCTACTTTTAATGACGTCTCTCGGAGTGATCTGTCGGCAGAGTTTAAAGAGCTCACTCGAGGAATTCTATTGGAAACTTTTGATGATCTAGGTAGTCGATCAGAAGTATTCAAAGAGCTCGCTCTGGGAATTTTATTGATTAATGTTGCTCTGAAACTTTTATCAGCAGAATTTAATGAGTAAGCCCTAGGGATCTTAGTGGTGGTAGAATTCCTTGGTGATCTCCTCAAAATGGAATCAGCAGAATTTAATGATTGTACTCGGGGAATCTTGCTTACGCTTTTATCCTCGAACCTTTTGCCACCCTTCGACAACGGCTTATTTTCTTTTATACTTAAATCTGAATGTTCAACATTTTTCTTCTCAGGCTCTTTACATCCACTTTGCTTTTTGACAGATTCGACCCGCTTCACCGGTTTCCGACCGAGATCAATACATTCTAGTTCATCTTTGCCCAACTCAATACATTCAACATTTCCTTCTTGTCCGGACAATTTGTCCGAAATAATGTCCGGAAGAACATTCATTCTTTTGATCCATATGCACCGGACACCTGTTTTGATCGTCCGTCCATTATACGACTTCTTATGGTCCAGGTAGTGGATCGGCTGTCCGAATTTACTCACGCCCCGGACAACATTCGTCCAGTCAGTGTCCAACTCGAGTCCGTGAATTTTTATAACGAGTATCTTTTCATCCTTAGCAACAAAATGGAAATGAGCGCCATCAATGTCGATATTGAGCGCACAAAATTGAGTGATGACGTCATCGTTAGTCAGCAGTTCTATATGGTCTTTGTAGCGTTGTATTGACGTAAGGTGATCTAACAGGTCAGCGGTTTCAATATCTTTTAGTAAGCGTTCGATAATCGTATCCGTTTCGTGGGACAGCCATAACTCGGGAATATAGAATTTAAGAATTCCCATCCCGTTATGAGACTAGAAATACTAATTTATTTGGTGATAGTATATGTATAACCCAATTCTAAATGATTAATCATCTTGTCTTTTAAATGGTCTATTTCAATATGCATAAAATTGATCCTATCTGAATAGTACCAGATACATTTAGATGTACACCAGATCTTTTTACGAATTTTTAAACCAGATTATATTTCAGTATAGAACCTAGATTTTGCACAAATTACTTAAACCAGATTTCATACCGATTATCTATACCAGATTTTTCATTTAATTTCAACTAGATTTTATTATTTTTTAAACTAAAGACGTATGCCAGATTTTAGTAATCATTTTACTACCACAACTAATTCACACAAAAAATCGAATTGACGTTTTCATCCAACATACCACATCTAATAGTCCCCACAACTAAAAGTAAAACCACGTTTCCAAACAACCAATCACGTTTTATATATGCTCTATTGTTGTTGTGTTTTTTTGTTTACCGTATTTTCCCGGCTTGTGTCATCTTTTTGTTTTATATATTCTTATCTAAATAGAAAAAAGCAAAAAATGAAATTAGCGAAATATGAAAAATATCTGCTTCAGTTAAAGTATTGAAAACTAAATGTATCCACAAATTGTTTAAATGACTGTGTGCCGGTGTAGTGTAGATACGTAGTGTGCAACGCATAGCAACAAAAATATTCTCAGGAATGTACGACACCAAGAGTCCACAACCAACAGGATGCAGCATTGTTTGTAATAATAATCCTTACTTTTCGTGCGAAATACAATATACTTTTATACTATACTTATCAAAAACTCGTGACTTGCACACTTCATAGCTCACCCATCTTCACGAAATCAATCTGATGTTCTGACACAACTGGTCACATACAGTATTTAATACAAAAGTTTAACCAAATTCCAAATCACTTCTTTTAAAAATTTCAATGTGTCGTTGAAATATACGGATTCATATTTAATCATTTTATCGTTTCTCGAATCCATCTTCATCATCAACGTTACCGTATTATCTGCTTGTACATGGATACCTAAAAGTCCTAGGTATCCATGGCTGGTATCATCTTAATAGAGAAAAATAAAATTAATCATGTGCACATATATGAAGAATACGTGCTTTAGCGCAAACAATTATGGATAAATGAAGGACAAAAAACTAAGACTCATGATTAAAATTCTTAAGTCAACCAATCAAAATCATTAATACGTAATTGTCAACCAATTATGTTCTCCCCGCCCCACC
>JAUKPT010001369.1:0-11493 GCA_032273505.1 Nanomia bijuga
AAGTGTACCTATTGTTCTATTGTTCTGTTGTTCACAGGCCCACCTCCAACCCCCAACAAAATTTTGGAAAAAAAATTATATGAAATTGTGAAATATTGATTTTGAAATATTTTCTTTTCTTCTATTGTTCTATTGTTCTTCACTGCACCGCACCCTCCCTCTTACCTTAGAAATTAAAAAAGATATATTTGTTTTGGAAAATCGATTTATAACATTTTGGAATGTGCTGAGGCACATCTGTTTAAGTGCTAACGTGTTTTATTTTTATTTTTTCATTTGTTTCGTTTTGTTCTTTCAATTTTAATTTTTAATTGTTTTTGTTCAAGATTTTAAGATTAAAGTGGGGTACATTGGTTACTTAGTTGCTTGTTTTTAGCTGTGGTGATCAGCTATATGGCTGTCTGTCTGTTAGTTTATCTATTTGCTGTTTAGTCACAGGAAAAAATTCAAAATTTCATCTGTTTGCATATAGAATGTAATGTTTTCTGATATTTTACATGCAGTTTTAGGGATTCATGATGACTCAAAAAGTGACAAGAGCCCTATTTTTTTAGAACACTTTCAGAAGCGAGGAATGAATATTGTAAGAATAATTTAAATCTGTTACGTTCATCAATTATTAGTTGAACTATACAAGCAACCCAGAAACAAAACAAAACAATCAAACAAAAATGGCTTCTATATTCATCAAATTCTCGTATGACAGAATCTAGCCTCAAAATTTCAATTTGTTGTTTTTGTTTATTTTGTTCAAAGTCCGACTAACAACAGAAAACCTCTTTTTACAATTTTTAGCTTTCTGTTAGTTAGTCACAGAAAAATGTCTGAAAAAATCTAGATAGGTGAAAAAGTTTGAACAAATTTAAATGGTGCCACTTTATGGAAAGCCATGGATTTGGATATGGATTGCAGAACCTGAATCGCAGTTTTATAAAATGGCTGAACTGATTTCACATATATTTGTATTCTGTGCAAATCTGAAATATTAATGGTTTATATACAAATAGCAGTGTGTGCGTGTGTGCCTGTGTATGCGTGTGTATGTGTATGTGTATGTGTGTGTATATGTATGTGTGTGTATGTGTGTGTATGTGTGTGTATGTGTGTGTGTAGTGTGAAGTAATGTGACACCAAAATTACTTGATTTTTACCAATGTGCGTGCGTACATGTGTGCATGTGTGTGTGCGTGTGTACGTGCGTCTGTCTTTGTATCCGTCTGTTATGAAAATGTCCGGTCCCCAGATATCCAGAGGTCTTACCTTGTAACATTTTCAAGAAAATATTGTGAAATATAGATTGTGAAAGAGTACCTATTGTTCTATTGTACTCTTTCACAATCTATATATTTCACAATTTGGATTTTGTGGGGACATAAAAATTCCTTTTTTGACCCTTTTAGACAGATATCCAAGGTTTTCTGTGTTTTGGTATGTAGGACCTTTTTGGTTCATTTGTGACCCATAGTGTAAATGTCCCTTTTTTTTTCTTCTGTTTTTAAATGTGCATCAATTGTCTACATTTATGTATATATCAGCATGTTTTTAGCTGCGACGAGCAGCGATATACTATGTGCCTCTGTTAGTTAGTTGGTATCTTTGTGTGTTTGTCCATAACGGAATTTGTCCAACAAGCTCAGAGCCATACCTAAGATTTTTTGAAACATTTCAACAACAAAAATTTTTTTTTTGAAAAATCGAAATTTTTGGAAAGATAGACTTACAAAATGTCTCTTTTCTTCTATTGTTCTATTGTATGCATTATGGGAATATTAAGACCAACGTCATTGGTAACGCCCGACGAAGGAGGGCATTACTTGACGGAGGTCTTAATATTCACATAATGATTCACATTATATGATTTATTCCTGGTCTGCAGTCTGCCAACACGCCCACTCTCTCCCCAACTCCACTCCACCCCACCCACCTACCTACTTCAACTTCTTGAAACTAGAGGGCCATTGAATACGTCAGTTTTAAGAAACGCTTAAATTGCAACCGATGAAGTAATATTTAAAAAACGTTAAATGTCTAAAACAATGAAAATCGATTACGGGCAAGTGGACTGCTTCAACCGGGAATAATGTAATATACCCATTTATAGCCTTTATCTAAAGAGACGATAGGAGAAGAGAAGTACTACTTTAAAAAACATTCAAAAATATACCCTTCTTAAATATTTCATATTTCAAAATATTTCAAATACTGCTATCTAAAACTTAATTGGCTCATTAAGATTAGTGAATTTGTCACAATAGTATATATATACTATTGTACTATTGTACTGGCATATATGCCAGGTCACTGCAGGCAGTGTAATGAATAGTGAAATGAATTTTAAGAATGATTCATGTTTTTAATTGTTTATTACTCAAACAGGTTCAATGAAAGATATTTCGATTGTGATATGGCGAGTGCAACAGATGATTCCAAAAAAGAAAGTAAGGTTCAAGTGAAAATGGAGGAGGAAGAATCAGAAATGTTCAAAGTTCCGTTTGCTCTGAAGAGCCCCAAAAGGAAAAGACAATCTTTGTTAGGTAGATCACCAAAAAAACTTAAGCTTAAAAAGGAAAAGAGAAAAATGCTCTCTGATGAAGAAAAAGAAAAAGAAAAGAACCGAATCGCAGCTTATAGAAAATCGTTACCTGATGAAGAAAAAGCAAGCAATCGGGAACAAGAAAAGAACCGAATCGCAGCTTATAGAAAATCGTTACCTGATGAAGAAAAAGCAAGCAATCGAGAACAAGAAAAGAACCGAATCGCAGCTTATAGAAAATCGTTACCTGATGAAGAAAAAGCAAGCAATCTGGAACAAGATAAGAACAGAAAAGCTGATTATAGAAAATCGTTACCTGATGAAGAAAAAGCAAACAATCTGGAACAAGATAAGAACAGAAAAGCTGATATAGAAAATCATTACCTGATGAAGAAAAAGCAATAGATCGGGAACAAGATAAGGACAGAAAAGCTGATGATAGACAACTTATGTCTACAGATAAAAAAAATGAAGCTAACGATAAAAGAAAGGAGTGGCGAAGGATCCATAAAGAAAATCTTATAACACAACAAAAAGAATTCCCACCTCACATTGATGAGAATATCATCAAAAGTTGTATTAGTAATTATATACAGGAAACTTCGTATGTATCTTTGTTGTCAGTCGTATGTGGGATATGTGCTGAATTTTACAGGGATTATGAAAAGATAGATATACAAAGCATACCAGGAAGGGAATTATTGCTACAAGAAAATTCTGGGAGCAGTAATCTTCCTGAATATATGATAGGAGATTTATTACTCCATGGTCAAGGTGTCGATGAAGCTTTGTTTGTGAATTGTTGTTGCAAGTGTTTGTCAAGTCTAAGAAAAGAAAAGTTGCCTTCAATTAGTATTGCAAATAACCTACAAATTGGAAAATCTGTTCCTGAGCTCTGCAACTTAACATTTCCAGAAAAGTTACTAATTTCTATCTACAGACCCAAGATGTATGTAACAACGTTTAGAGCTGTTGCAGGACCTGGTACTGCTCAAAGAGGGTTGAAAGGTAACACAATTACATTTCCACAAGATATAATGCAAGCCTCAACAGCATTGCCACCTGGTCTGGATATATTTGCTGACAGCATCAAAGTTATTTTTATTGGCAGTGGTAAGCCACATAGAGAACAATTGAAGAAAGTTTTGACTGTACGCAGATCCAAGGTGTTTGGAGCTTTAACTTATCTGCGTAGGACTCATCCCTTGTATTCCAACATTCCGATATCTTTTGATGTTGAATTACCTGAAGATGATATACCTGAGGAAATATGGAACATGATGGCTACTTATGCAGATGAAGTGGAGGAAGATGCAAACGAGCATGCTAATTATACACCACAAGGAGATATTATGTTTGATAACATTAGAGGTGAGTCATTGATAATGGAATCCTCTGGTGTATTAGATTTAGAAGGAAGCAGTGTATCTACTGATAACCAAATTAAATCAGCAATTCAAAATTTAAAAGGAACATTACTAATTCCACATGGCCCTGTTCCATTTAATGATTATCATAATCCGTTACTCTGGATTGGGGCATACCCATGGCTGTTTCCATATGGAATGGGTGGTCCAGAAGATTCAAGGAAAGTGCCATTAAGTTTAAAAGCATACATCAGACATCTACTTATGCATGCAGATAAAAAATTCAGGTTGGATGTTTCTTTCAAGTTTCACTTATTCAATGTTCTACAAAAACGTGATGTATCCCTACACACATCTTTATTGATACGACAACCAAGATTTTATAATTCTGCAAAGAAGATTGGGAGCCTCACACATGATTCCTTGGTAAATATTTGTGAAGCTGTAGACAAAAATAGTGCAATTGATGACAATCTTAAAACTCTTTTGAAAAACCTAAGCTCTACAGGAGCTAAGATCAGAGGTTCAGCATATTCAAAGAAGGTATATAGAAGAGAAATACATGGCTTGATGATTCATTTTGGTATGCCAGCATTTTTCATAACTCTAAGTCCTGCTGATATTCATTCTCCTATTTTAATGTTTCTTGCTGGTGAGGATATCAACTTTGATGTTACATCCAATTTATTAAATTTTCCAACACCGCAGAAGAGAGCACAAATAGTTGCAAATGACCCGGTGGCTGCTGCAATATTTTTTAATATCGTAATAAATGCATTTACAGATTTTTTGCTTGGTTATGGATCTCAACATGGGGGAATTTTAGGTCATATTTCGAGTTATTTCGGGTGCATTGAAGAACAAGGGAGAGGAACACTACATATTCACATGTTAGTCTGGTTGAAGGGATATTCTTCAAGGTCTGACCTAGAATTATTGTTAAAAGATGATGATTTTAAGCAAACACTTCTCTCCTACTTAGAGACTATAATAAAGCAGGGATATGTAGGAGATTCAAGTACTAGTGACACAACTGGCTTAGATGTGTCAGAAGTATCTTTTACACGTCCTGTTGATCCATCAGAACCAGATTTTGATCAAAAGTTAACAGATGACATCAACAAGTTAGTAACAGTAGCCAATACTCATCGGCATACCCATACTTGTTATAAATATGGAAAGAAGGATGGATGTAGGTTTGGGTTCCCACGAGAAATTGTGGAAGAGTCCCACATAAGAGATGACGAAATTATCTTGAAAAGACTTAATTCCAATATCAATAATTACAACCCAGGAATTATGACATGTGTGCGTAGTAATCATGATATCAAATTTATTCCTAGCGGAAAAGACAGCAAAGCTTGTGCTTTCTACATGACAGACTATGCAACTAAGTCGTCTTTATCTACACATCAAATGCTTCCATTAATAGCAGCTTCATTAAAAAAAATGGATGTCTCTCCAGCTTCACAGAATATTGTTGGTAGATCTAAACAAATGATTACGAAATGTTTGAATCGAATCACAACTGAAACAGAAATATCTGGCTCACACATTTGTCATTTTCTTCTTGGTTACTTGGATAAAAAAACACCCCATACATTCTGCACATTAAATTTACATGTTTTTATGGGTTGGATTGCAGAACATTTGCAAAATGAAAGTAACACTGATAGCTGTGAAGATCAATGTTTTACGGTCCAGGAAGGAAATACTGGTTTGGTTTTGACAAATCAGTTAGTGGATTATTTAAATCGTGGTGCACAGCTGCATGAAATGTCTGTATACAACTATTCATCTATTATCCATAAAATAAAAGTGACAGATGAGGAGCAGAGAAAGATGAATAAGCTACATGATCTTGAATCTTCCCGAGGTGTTGGGCGACCACTCCAACATAGATATCCTTTCTCTGCAGAGCATCCACAGTCTAAGACTCATGTGAAAAAGTGCCGGGGTGAGCCTGTTATCCCTGCCCTATCTTTTATTCCTCCCAGTGAGGATCACGACAAAGAAAGATTTTAAATGTGCATGCTGCTTTTATTTAAACCATTCACTGCCATGGACGATATATACAATGGAGTCAACTGGCAGGAATCATTTATCAATTGTGATTTTCAGGAGAATTCTACTTTCGTCAGAAATATAAGAGAAATGCATTTAGGGCTTAAAGAAAAGAACGAAAAACATAAAGAAAACGAATATGTGAATGGAAATGGTGACGAAGATTTACCTGATGACAATGATGATGATAATGAATGCTTACCTGTTCAGCATGTGAACAATGATACAATAGAAAGCCTTTTTCCTTCTGATTGTCAATTCTCAGAAGTTGCAAGTATCATGGAAAATAGTGGGTATCTTTCAAACTGGGATTCATTATTACATGAGGGAGAAAAAATGTTCCACATATCTGATGTACAGAAACAGCTTTGGAAGAGTGAAATACAGCAACTTACTGAAAACAAACAATGTGAGACTTACTTTGGAAACAATGATTCGCAAGACGATGCAGAAGACGGGGAATTCAATATAGATTTTACTATCTCCTCTCCAATCATTAATAATTCAGCATGTGTGGATGTTATTAATATCAAAGACAATACTGATACTATCGATACTGAAAATGCCTTGAAAGAGATACAAGAAGAATTTTCTTTAAATGTGAAACAAAGGAAAATTTTTCAGTTAATTGTTGGTAATACCGTAAAGAGTTTAAATGGTGAACCTGTCAAACAAGTTTTGGCGTATGTAGGAGGTGCAGTTGGGACTGGAAAGAGTCAAATTATTAAAGCTGTTGTTGAATTCTTTACAAGAATAAATCGAAGACATACTCTACGTCTGTGTGCTTATACAGGTACAGCTGCTAAGCTTATCGGTGGAAGTACAATTAGCTCTATAGCTATGATTCGAAATGCAAATATCGGAAAGCTGGAAAAAATATGGGGAAATGTAACAACTTTACTAATAGATGAGACATCAATGTTAGGGTGTAGACTTCTTGCAAAGTTATGCAGAAATGTGACAATTGCGAAGCATTCTCCACCTGATATACCATTTGCTGGCATGGATGTAATATTTTTTGGTGATTTCTCACAATACCCACCAGTTCTGGACACACCACTATATTGTAACTATGAACGAGAAGGAGCAATAAAGGCATCTACATCACAATCTGATGTCTTAAAAGAGCTTGCTCTCCTTACAGAACAGATGAGAGTAACTGATCTTGTATACAAGGCTCTGTTAAATCGCCTGAGGGATGGAGAAAGCACATTTGCAGACTATGTGCTACTTTCCTCCAGAGTTATTGGAAATAATGTTACAATCCCAAATAAAAAACACAATCCAATTGTTGTACCTGGTAACGAACTCAGAAAAGAAATGAACATGTTACATATACAAAAGCATGCCATGTGTACATCACAACAAATTCTTATAAGCCAATCTGTTGACAGAACGGTACGCGAGAGACTAACAGAAGAGGATGGAAATTTGATTAAAGGTTTAGCTAACACGAAAACAGATGGGTTACCTGGAAACCTACCATTGTTTGTTGGCATGCCTGTTTATTTGACAAAAAACATATCCACTGAACTTGGGTTGACCAATGGAAGTCGTGGGATTGTCAAAGAAATATATCTGGAAAAAGAGGACAGAGGTAATGGCTGTTTGAAGGAATACAAAGTATTAAAATCTCAGCCTGAATGTGTTATTGTCGAGATTCCTGATTCACTTACAAATGCTTTAACTGGATTGAAATGTAATCATGTTCCTGTTTTTCCCATGCAAGGTACCTTCTCAGTTAAATTACCGATGGCTAAAAAGTCTACTTCTGTGAAACGAAAACAACTTCCACTGGAACCTGGATATTCTTGCACTGCTCATAAAAGCCAAGGGCAAACATTAGATGAAGTGATAGTTGATTTGGTGCCAGCAAAGGGTATGAAGAAGATCGACATAAGTTTTGTGTATGTACCACTAAGTCGTGCGAGGAGAATGGAAGACTTAACAATTTTAAGACCATTTAGTTCAGATGTTATCTTGAAGCTAATGGATCCTCAACTGAAAAAAATGATGGACAATTTTAAGCATAGGGATATATGTAAAGACTTGTAGCATTGGTGAACCTTTTAAAATGTTATGCAATTATTTCCACATAGAACAGGGGGGGGGGCAAGGTACTAAAATTTTGGAACATACGTGTACTAAAATTATTCTGCCTTATTTGATACCCACCCACCCTTACGAACCCTAATCGGAAATTTTAGTACTTAAGTTAGTTATTGAAGACACCACCCCTCTTTCAATGTCTGCATGCACCCCCCCCCCCAGTGTGTTCGGAACTAATTTTCGCGATTACCTAACTTTGAAAACATTTCATGGAACTGATTTTCATGAATTTGTTTAAAATCACGAAAATTAATTCCACAAAAATTAATTCTGAGAGAATTAATTATTTTCGGGTAAATATTATGAAATTCTGGAAATTCTATCTATTCTGATCTATCAAATAAGTTTTTTTACAGTATTTTATCTATTAATGAGCTACTGAATTTGTAGATTTTCATCATTTTAGTACAATAGTACTAAAATGAAAATCCTCCTAAGTACCACCACCACCCCATACTAAAACAACGTGTGTTCCCCCCTGCATAGAAGTTTATTCCAACTCCCAACTAGATCACATGCAAAAATATGAAAATTTTAATTTTATATTCACATGTATCGAGACATTCATATTCCAATTTATTTCCAGTGTGTTCATTTTTTTCATTTTACAACAAATGTGTGTGTGTGTATGTGTGTGTGTGTGTGTGTGTGTGTGTGTGTGTGTGTGTGTGCATGTGGGGGGGTACTTACAGTCACCTCTATGTTGCCATGTGCGAAAATAGCAGAATATGGTTAAAAAGAACTCACTTTTCCCGTGTTTTGGTGTAATTTCAAAAATTACATGAAAAATATGCAGGAAACTGTACTAATTTTCCATTTAAATGAATTTAAGTTATTCCATGCAGTTTCTATTGTTAAAATTAAACAATTAGAAGCTGTATTGTTTACATTTTTACAGGTACGCATTGTTTAATTTTTTAAGCAATATGGGAACTAAGCTCAGGGATGTTATAAGCGATGGTAATCCATTGTAAAGACATAAAATGATAAAATATATAAACTGATTTCATATCTATAGATGCAGCCTCTATCGTAGGTTTCTTTTACTCCCTTATCAATACAAAAATATTATGGAACCATACGAAGATTTCATTTGATTCGAAAACATTATAATTCAGTCTGTGTTTTCTTAGTTGTTGAAATAAAATTTAATATAATATATTTTTTATTCTTGTTTGTTTTGTGCGAAGCAATAACTTAAATTCTGTTAATAATTCACTTATTAACTGTTTTTTTGGTCAAATTCTGGGACAATTGTCCTTGGTTTATTCAAATAGACCTCACTTCGCTCGGTCAATTCAGAAAAACCTCGGACAATTTGTCCCGGAATCGACCTAAAAAATGGTTAATAAGATAATATTATTGCCCCCTGTATTTAGCGTGGTACGTTCCAGATATCCTTGTTCATACATGGCAACACAGTCCCGCCCCCCTCCCCCAGATGTAAATCAAACATTGAGAGACAAGACAAATGATAAAAGCAAGATCCTTCAAAAACACTTCTATGTGCATGCCTAAGGGGAGAAAAAATTGTAAAATATACATTAATTGGATCACCAATTTGCTATTTTCTTTATTTAGGATTGTGTATTGATTATGAACTTATAATATTTACTTGCTAATGTTGATGGTACTTTGTATACATATATTGTTTATGGATGAATTAACAAATATTTGAATGCATATTTCTCTCATTTATATATCAACACTCTACTTGCTTAATTGTGTGGGGGCTTGTAATTAAAATGTTATATATGTATATATATATATACCCTATAATCTCGCATAAAGGTGCCACTCATATAAAGGTACCGGTGCTTATATCCGAATACAGACACCGTGGTGCCTATATCCAGCCCTGTTTTTCAAATGGACAAAACATCAGACTTTTGGGACAAAAATCAGACAAAATTTCACCAAATTTGAAACAAAAAGTCCGATATCAGTCCCAAGTCTGATAAATCAGACCAACTTGGAAGCACTGCAATTCCCTTTTTGGTTTTGGTTTTGAACTCTTTTTATTTCCCTGTATTTCCTTATTTGTGTGTGCATGTCTATACATTTTTCTGTCTGTCTGTCTGTCTTTCTGTGATTTGTCTGGCAGCCTATCTGTGTGTCTTTTAAAAAGAATGAAACAACAAATAATTTCATTTCTGATCTACTGAGATGAGAAATGTATTACTATGTTTGAAGTTCTATTCATGTTAACACTTGTTTCTTTCATGAATAATTAATCAGATATGTGCCACTATGTTGTAAGGTCTATATTTTGATTCTCATTGCTAACTAGTATTCATACCAATTTTGTGGACCAGATATATATTTAAGAATTTCCATTCCTACAGGGGAGGGTCAAGGTTGAGATTCTAGACCCACCGTTGGGTGGCGGTGTCATTTTGCATTTTTGCTAAAGTCGAAATCAAGTTAGTACAGGGTACTAATTTTCAGGGTGAGTGTTCTTTATTTTCTCACATGGTACTTTTCAAGTAGTACAGGGTACTAATTTCCCAACATATTCTTATTTTCACACAATTAATTGATACATTCTACATTATTCTGATTGGTAATTACAATTTCAAGCAGTATCAAGCAATGTTTACATAACTTTGGACCCACAATAGTGTGAGTTTGAGTCTTCCTGGTAGTATAAGTCACTGATATTAAACCTAACATTTTAGGGAAAAGTTTGTCATTTACTCTGAATGCTTGGAAGTACCCATGACATGTTGCTTAAGTACCCCCCCCCCCCCGCTGGTTATATATGGTCGATTGGTATGTCAAGAGTTATGAAACAGAATTTAATTTGGTTTCTCGAAGAAATAGTCTTTCGTGTTGTCTGACCTGTTACCGTTAGTAGCCTAGTACCAAGTGGATCACCACCTACCCACCTCCAGAGTACCAAGTGTTGTTGTGTGTTGTTGTGTGTTAGTTATATAAACGTGAAACGGTTTGAAACAAAACATTTGTTAATATAACAACCATTATTTTTTCCACGATAAACTTTTTAAGTTAAAAAAGGGGGGACCATTACAAGGTGTCATAAAAGCACTGCTTTTTATCCAAACAAACAGTTTCTAGTTAATAAATTCAAGTTCAAAAAATAAAATAGTGCACATTGTATGTATGTTCTATCTCTGATTATAATCGATCCTTGAGAAGTGAGGGATAGTCAAGAGTGTAGGTGTGGTAGTGTGCCCTTTCACTTCATTTTTAGTTTCTGTATATATTTTCCAGAGTTTGATATATTTATTTATGTATATATTTCTAATTATATTCTGTTATTTTAACGTAATTTAGTTATAAAAGAGAACAACTGTTGTTATACATTTATTTAGTACAATTTTAGGGTGTAAACATTATTTACACAATATCCTTGATAAATATATACGGGCCAGTAGAACAGAAGATATTCAATATTTT
>JAUKPT010001370.1:0-15516 GCA_032273505.1 Nanomia bijuga
GCTCAAATAAAAATGTTGGCCTACGCTAATTTTCCCAGTTTTTGACTTTGAACGTCCGGGTAATTTAGTAGTCTGTGATACTTCTGAGTACACCCTGGTGGTGTGTTTGAAATATCCAATTCGCAATGTATATGTAATGTCACCCGGTGACATAAGAGGAGAGGGGTACAAAAATTACCATTTTTGCGGTGACGTCCTTTTTGAATGACCCCTATGAGTAACTCTTAGTGCGACAATAGACAGAAAGGTTCTTTTTGGACTTATAAGGTAAAATTTAATCTTCATTTTTCATTATCGTAATTAGTTAACCATTAATCTAATCAATTAATAGATGCCATTAAGATTTAAAGCAATATTTGGTGGCTATTTAGATGTTGGAAACATCACGTCTTATAATCTATTATACGAGCATCAAGATTTCAAAACATTGGGATATCGTTTGGTTAGACGTATTGTCTAGAATATGTAGATAATAAGAATTGATTAGTTTATTAATTTGGAAATAATGAACACTAATATATTTAAAGATATTGTAACTTGGCACTTTAACAACTGTTCATACAAGACTTTTACAAGGTAGTATTGGGATTAGTCCTTTCAAGCGCAGTTTCTCCTTTTGTTTGCTTGTTTTAATGAGAGTTTGTTTAACTGGATTTTCCCAGGAGATTGAAAAGTGAATATTGGATCTTGTTGCCAAATTAAATGTAATTAAAATATGCAAAAGTAAATATCACAGAAGTAAATATTTTTTAGAATTGAGAGAAAAAAGGAAAAAAAAAGGTAAGGAAAATAGAAATAAACAATTTTGCACAAAAGGAGATAAGAAATATGTCTTATTATTGAAGCACTGTACATTCGAAACATTTTCTACTAAGTATGAATTTGCAACATTTGTGTTGCTCCAAATAAATTATTGTAAGTAAAGTCATTATAAAAGGTTTTCGAAATTTCTTACTTTGAATTAACACAAAGTCATTTTTTGGCAACAACGAAATGAAAGCTTCTGCTGATGACTTTATCTCATGTCATGGCAATAAGCACGTTGTTTTCTAGAAAGATAAAAAAACACAAAAAAGACGTGTAATGTTGTAGTCTTTAACATTGTATTTAACTCTGTAACCGATCATACCAAAAAACTCACATGAGAATATCGAAGGGTGTCCATCGAAACATGTTCCAAATAATGTTTTGATTGCCATTTGATATCTTCACGTCCTGTCTTTATAACCTTAACAGAGCATTACGAAAATATCCAAAATTATAATACCTATGATTACGTGGGAGTCTAAACTTGTCAAAGCTGTTCAAGTTGTTCTCCTCTTTGCAAAAAAGTATATATGTCTAAAATTTGATTTAAACTTTTGGGAAATGACAGAAAATTTCTCCAGAAAAGAATTGTAAATCAGCCATTGGGTCCTAGTCATTAAGGGCTGATTTAGGACCAATATCACGACTTCTAGGAAAACTGAAATTTTCTAAATAATCTTGATAAATCATCTTTATCTAAACATGCTGGTCAATTTTACCTAAGAAATAAATTGTTGCGTTTTAACTGCATTGTGAAACTTTTCCTACTGAGCTAATCAAAATAAAGCAGAGTTTGTAAGTTTATACGATCCAAATAAACAAATTATTTTTTCAATAGGAATAAACATTTTAAAATATTTATCCATCATCTATCATCTGTATAGCTGCTGATGTCCAGCTGATCTTCTACAAACAATCAGTGATTTAGTATACGATCTGACCAGATGTTGTTTAGGTAATGGAATGCGAAAGTTTTAAGATGGTTTTGTGGTGCAGTTTTGGTAAATTTACGTATTTAAAGGATTAAGCTTAACTAACGCGATGTAGGTTTTGAGACTGATGTTATATTTAGGTGCAAATCTGTTTATTTATTTCATTTCATTAAATAAAGGGTTATCCTGATTAAAAAACTGTTTTTGAGGGATTCAAAATATATGATATGATAATTTTTTCATATCTTAAATACCAAAAATTTTGGTCTAACCCAATTTATTTAGCAAGAATAGACAACAAATTGTAAGTTACAGTATGGTTACTATGTATCAATTAAATCCAATTTTGCTTTCGTTTGATATATTGATTAGTTATCTTAATGGTAGAAATAAGTATGTTGATGAAATAAGATTAGCCTTAACGTTTGTATATCTGTATAAATGTTATGGTTACTTGCTCAATAGAGTTGAAATTATCAATGTTTTTCTAAAATAACCAATTAAATTAACTAATTATTACCGAAATAATCTTCATGGGAATATATTGACTGCATCCTGTAAGGTATTTGTATTTTTAGATTTCTACTTGATTGTTTATCTCTTCGTCATTTCTCGTATAGATATATATCTGAGATTAATACATAAATAAAAAATGAGTGGTGGAAACGCTAAAGAATATGGAGTTAACTTCAAAAATAAATTCCAGGAAGATATGGAGGCAGCTGTTGTGGAATGGATGGATAGTAAGTAATTTACAACTTTAAATACCCATATGGTTACTAAAATATGTAAGTCACCTGTACTTATATTTACCTAAATTGGTTTGTTTTACTAACACTAATTTGCCTTCTTTTTAATTGTTTTTTTTTTCATTTTTATCTTATGGGCATATAGTTTTTCAGTTCTGTACTATAAGTACTATAATTACCAAGTATTATAACTATACCCATTTTTTCAGTAGGATTACTCTTTATTTTTAGAAAAGAAAGCAATTAAATCCTAAGAGAAGGAGGAGGGGGTTACCGAAAAATCTTGGCTTTTTGTCCTTCTTTTTCCTTCCATGTATGCTGTGTTTGCACTAAATCACCAGAATTTATGTGTTCATAGATGTATTGGAAATTATAAATGAGGCTATATATTATTCATTAAAAATATGTTTGCGAATTCGCCTTGTTAGTAAATATATAATGTTATGCGATATTTTTAGTTCTGCTATTTTCTAATGCTCTTCAATTTGTTGAGGTTTATTAGATTGGCATTTGTTGAACATGATCGACCCCTTTTCCTCAACTTGTCATTTGTTTTTATTAGTACACTAACTGTTCGAAACACAGTTTAAAACCTGTCATGGTTCTTGAACCTAATCTTAATTCTAAAAATCCATCTACAGGCCTACGCAATGAAGACAGGAAGACAGGGGTCGAAAGAAGGGCTCAAATCCTCGACAGAAAATTTAAAGTCGCAAAAAAGCCGGCTTGAAATTACATTGAGTACTGCACGGCCAGCTAAAGTATACAGCTTAAGTATAATCCCAACAGCGGCGCAAGATATAAACTTTTAAATTCACACACATGATTCACACACTCATGCCAAAAATAAAAAGGTTTCGGGAAAAAAATATCGACAGTTTCTTTTTTCCACTAAATATCATCTAACTGCCTCATTTCTAATTTCTAAATGTCAATATTTTGCATACATATGGGGATATTCTAAGTCCAGTTATGTACCAAATCTTACCGTCTCATCTTGCTTTGTTCTCTTTTTATTAATGAAAAACTTTGAAATTAATTTCAATCTACGAGCTAACGCTCTTTTTACACAACAGTATTATATAAAGACATTTTGATAGTTGGTAATGAAGTAATCAACTGAATTTGTAAAGATTATATATAAGAGACCTTTTTACTATAACACATGCATTTTGAACACAATCGTGAATTAAAAGAATCAAAATGCATTTAGAATGATTGGCAAATATCAATGTATCATATTATTATAATTTTTACCTCAATTATTTTTATGATATTCCTGATTTTTGTTATGTAGAAAGTACAAAGACTTAAGGTTGTCCGTGAGCTTCGTTCATTTCCATGGATTTTTTTCTTTTTTGAATATGTTATAGGGCTTTAAAAAATACATCTAATGATGTAGTATGGCGATGATTTACCATCTAGTTGCGCGGGAGATGGGGGTCTTATAACTGCTTAATTTGTCTCTTTTTATTAATATCTCGCCGTAAAAATGACCATTTGATTTTACATTTGGAAAATATGTTTACCTTTTGACAATAATGAAATTCGCCAAAAATCTCGATTTTTAGACCTTTCTTTCAAAAATTTGGGGTATATCAAGCCTATGTTTTGTAGTGATTGAAGCTGTGTCTATACCACAATTTCTTACCTTTTTCAATGTAGACTGTAATTAATTCTTATCTGCGTACTAACCGACAGAAAGTTGTGTGACACGGCATTCAAAAAGAAAATGAAGAATCTTTCTGCTCCAACTGTAATCAATTTTGACTCCAAGTTTAAGATTTATTGTAAATTCAGCGCTTTAAAAAATGTTTTATTGTCAACAAAATATCAACTTGTAGCAGCTATGTCTGCATGAAGTTGTACATACTAACAATATCATTTAATGTAATTAGCCTTGGCTAAAAATTCTACATTTTTGCAGGATGATGTAATGGATTTAAGAATACAATTGTAATGGCTATTATTTTCTTGTTTGGACTTCTCAAAAGAGCAGTTAAACTAAGAATGTAAATATTAATTTGTGTAGCTCACGGACGACCTTAAAACTTTGAATTGTTTCTTCGTTTAAAATCTCTTTAAACTCATGAAACAGAAGAACCGAATACAGTATAATCATATAATTTGGTACACAACTAAACATCTAAACATATCGCCATATGTATGCGAAACCTTTTTTTCCTCGAAAATTTTTTATTTTTGACAAAAGTTTATATCTTGTGCCGTTGTTGAGATATTGACCCATCCACTGTAACATGCCAGGTCGTGTCCTTTAGCTGATCGTGAGTACTGTAAGAAAATAATTCTTGTAATCAGAATCTTAGAGAAAACAAAGCTCACAAATTAAAAAAGTTTCAAACTATCCCCCTAGCTGCAACTACTCGCAATAAGACAGCTGGCTCATTTGAAAATCCTTATTTTGACCTCTAGTAGATCCAACATTGTAAACAAGCTCAGTTTGAAGCTGGCGGTTCCACCAGATTTCAGGATATTTTGTTTACTTATCTATCTTTATCTCTCTCTTTAGAAATGTTAGAAATTACAACTATGTGCGATGAGCCTCGAGGAGCAGACGGAATGAGAAAAAAACTCGACGATGGAATCATATTGTGCGAGCTAATGCACAAAATCAAACCTGGTTCCATTCCAAAGTTCCTCAAGAAAGAAAACATGAAGCCATTTCAGAAACGAGAAAATATCGGTCGATTCAACGATGCCACGCGACAATACGGGGTCAAAGCCGAGTACATATTCGTTACAGAGGATTTATATAGCGGAAAGAATATGACTCAAGTTTTGATCGGACTTCGTGCCTTAGGTACAAGAGCAGCATCGAAAGGTGTGGAACCAGCCATAGAGGAACTTAGGCAGGATGTTAAATTGGATAATTAAACTCGTTCTTTATATAGTTATCTCCAGATTTTGGCTAAATTTAACTTTTGATTGGTTGAAATTGACGTCATGAAGGACCTGATTGGTTTATTCAAAACTGTCACGATTTGAAATTTTCTCCAATCCATCGTAACATTGCTAAGTAAACTAATCAAAATCTTTCCGATGTAATTTTTGACCAATCAGATGGTTAAAAACGTCATTATTTTGAGACAATCCCTTATGGCAAAATTAAATTTTCGTTTGTTTCAATAAAATGCCACAAAACTATCCAACACTTTTATTTTTGATGAGAATGCACTTTTTTATAAAAAAATGTGTAAAAACTGCACTTTATGTAAGTATTAAATATATATGTAATATATCTTTGTATTCGAATTATTTCTCAATGATTTGTTATATAATTAAGCTGTAGCATATTGGTAGGTTAGATGAGGTTATAACTTGTGATGGGACAGGCTTGCAGAACCTATTTACGCACTTATCGAGACTATTATGAATTAATTATCATCTAGTGCTACTTTGTCAGGAACTAACTGACTACCAAACTCCCTTCTCATGGGATGGGTCAACATGTTGACCTGCCTTTTCTTGATCACCTCACATCGTAGGACTTTCCGTCCCCTCTGTGATATGGTTATTTAAATATTGCTACACTGAAATGATATCCTGAGAGAAATTGATGTAACACCAAGTAAACGTGTATAACTGGAATAAACTGAATTATGTCAAGTCCGGAGTTGGCCATGAAAGACCAGCGCAGTGAGAATTTTAGTACTTGGTAACTTGATAAGATCTGCAAGGATCAACGGGGAATCATAAAGAGTATGAAATTCAGGGCCAGATAACAAAAGATTGATTAATTTGATTTCTACCATATAAATTGAAGGAAATAATATTTGTTTGGACCAAGGATACTTAAACTATATCCTTTAAATCGACTTGTCATTAGGTAGGAAATAAACCTTTTTTTATCATCTATCAAATTTGAGTTCAATGTTTTTTTGTTTTGTTTTTTAGACATTGAATAGCAAAAGGAAAATAAAATAAAAAATAAAACAAGGACTATCAGTGGGATGATACCAGTTATCTATACCCACTGATACACATAAAAGTATACATTATTAAAAGATGCGCGCATGGGGGGAGGAGAGGAGTTAAGCTACTTATGTAAATTAAAACGTCCAAATAAAGCTATAAAGAATTGATTTTATTTGATTAAAAAGATCTTCGCGAATAAGATTGCAGTTCGGACATGCTATTAAAAAGTACTACTCAGATTACAGAAACATGTATCGTTTATGGTGTCAGAAAAATTGTGCTTTATGTGATTTGAGAGGACTTAAACCTAGGCGAAGTTGAAAGATCCATTTCATCAAACTTTGGCGATCATTAATTCGAAATTTCCTTTTTTGTTGGAAGAATAATGTCAAAGAGACGCTTTTTAAAGATGGAAAATTAAAACACATTTCCTGTAGCGGGATCAAGATTATTCTAGAATTTAATACAGTTGGGAGGATATTAGAGAACAAGGGAAGTGATCGATGGTTCACTTTAGAAATTGGGTTATTTTAAGACATGATGGAGTTAGATTATTTGATATTTTATATAAAATGACTAGTTGGCGATAATAACGTCTTAAATCTAATGTTTCCCTTCCTAACTCTCCATGAATCTTATTTCTATTTGTACTCACGGCCAGCTAAAGGATACAGCTTGATATGTTACAGCGGATGAGTCAATATCTCAACAACGGCGCAAGATATAAACTTTTAACTTCACGTACATGATCTTAAGACCGGTCAGGGGTCTCATGCCAAAAATAAAAAAGTTTCGATTTTAACTTACAAATTTTAGCATTAAGTCAGGGAGTTGGAATGTATCAAAATGCAAATAGTTGACGTGTTTTATTTCAATAAATTCTTTTTTTACAAAATACAATATATTTTGTAGTAAAGGTAATTAGTCAAATGTTATTCAACCCCCGTCTTTACATATACATTGGTATTCATCGCAATTGCACATTTTTCTTCTATTGATGCATAGATTTTTGCCATGCATTCTAATTGCATTTTGATTCTTTTAATTCACGATTTTGTTCGAAATGCATGAATTATGGTAAAAAGGTCTCTTATATATAATCTTGACAAATTCAGTTGATTACTCCATTACCAATTATCAAAATGTCTTTATATACTGTTGAGTAAAAAGAGCGTTAGCTCCGGTACCTTGGTACCTTATGTTTCGTAAATTGAAATTAATTTCTAAAGTTTTTCATCAATAAAAAAAGAACAAAGCAAGATGAGACGATAAGATTTGGTACACAACTGGACTTAGAATATCCCAATATGTATGCAAAATACTGACATTTAGAAATTAGAAATGAAGCGTTTAGATGGTATATAGTGGAAAAAAGAAACTGCCCATATTTTCCCTATTTTTCCCCAAAATCTTTTTATATTTGGCATGAGACCCCTAACCGGTCATAAAATCATGTGTGTGAAGTTAAACGTTTATATCTTGCGCCGTTGTTGAGATATTGACCCATCCACTGTAACATATCAGGCCATATCCTTTAGCTGGCCGTGAGTGAACTATACTCATTAAAATATATTTGGCAATTAGGAAGAAAAAAGGGGTCACTTGGGGGATCGGCCATTTTTTCGGTCAAATCATTTATTATCAAAGAAAAGTCTAGCAATGTCTAGAAGAGTAATTATCTTTGTATTTTATATTTTCGGCCTCCGCGCAATTTCTCTAATTATCCGTTGTCTAGACCTGTTCCAGTAGATTTTGGCATACGAGCAAAAAGGCCTGTAGCGCATGTATTTTTGGCCTAATTTTACAAATCTTGGTATTTTATATGTTGTTATGATAGTTTGAGTGGAAAACAACTGGTCCTCTCCGAAATTTATGAATAAAGGTATTTGCATACCCAGTATAGTCCACCCCTAATACCATAAATTTTTTAAGTTATAAACTTGAGAGTTACTCTTGCTACATTTTGCAAGAAAACCTCAATAAAAAACTGTAAAAGAATATGCATTAATAAAAAAGGAAATTTTTACAGCATGTTATATTTTGATATTCAAGAAAATAGCTGAACCAAGGCCATAAACTCTTGCTTCTCGCGAGTCGGACTTCTTGATGTATTCTTAAACCAGACACCTTAAAAAAGCAACTAAAGCACATTTCAAAAGTCTTGACACGTATTCTAGGTTTCTTCACAACTCCAATCATTTTTCAACCGATTACCTCCATTTTTGGCCAGGTAAGAGCTATAGTAAAGAACTTTGGTATAGTGAAAAAAATAAAGAAAATGGAAGGAAGTAGGAAAAAAACGAAGATGAAAATACGCAACTACTCGAGAAAATTGTTTATATGATTTGAAATTTTTATCAGTGGGTGCACTGATCTATTGAGAGTTGAAATAACGTACTTGCATCGTCAAAAGATGCGTTTTTGGAAAAATAATGGGATTCAAAGCAAGAGAGAGAGACTTCAGAATTGTTTTCTGTAATAGGTATGCAAGGTGGTTTCTACAATCTTTTTCCCGAAAAGTGAAAAAACAAGGAGGGGACTGTACATTTAGGCATAATACTCAAAAACTAAAAGAGCTGTAGTCACGATGAATACACCAATCGATCGTCAAGGCTTTAAGAATTCCATATATGTAATTTTCATTAGTTCAGGATTTCCAAACACTTCAATCTTCATTTTCGTTATATTCTTCTTCTTTAATTTAGACAAAACATATGTCATCCTAATCTTCCTTTTCTCTACTTTCATTTGATGAAAAAATCAACAAAATCGGTTAAAAATTGACGCTTTTATCGCATAAAGTTACAAAGTTAAGTTGTTCACATATTTTGAAATAGAGCATATAAACAAAGTTCTTAGACAAAACGATTATAATATTTCTTAGGAGATTTTTTTCTGACATTCTTTTTAAACAATTAAGTGTGATGAGAGTGACATAATTTTTACACAATATTCAAGATATATTCAGTTAGATAGGGTTAAATGTTTGTTATGATTTCCCAGGCTCCCTCTCTTCATATCAAGTTTATATTAGCAGAATTGAATTGTCAAACATATCTTCTGAATTTAGGGGGAGGTGGAATTTTGCGATTTATTTTTTCAAATGTTATTTGATGTTTTACTGATCTCGAGAAAGACTGACACGATTTGGTTGGTTAGTAACTACAAGATCAATATCAGATGGGATACAGTTTTCACGGAATAATCTGTGTGCTCAGAAATTATTTAGTTAGGATTTATAAGGAAAACACTTCAGGATACAATGTTTGAGAGTGTGCGTTAAATTCACCAGTTTTCACCAGTTTTCACCATTTTTCTTTACAGCTTGTGGGGATTGCAACTGCCTTAACGAGAAGGTTGATCTAACTCCAAATGTTAATTCTCGTTATTCCAAAATAATTTCAAGTTTATGATATTTTCTACGGACAATGGTTTCCCGTAAATAAACGAGGTGAGAGATGCAGGCCTGTCAGTCTCGCGCGATCGAGTCGATCGCAGTCGCGCAATTTTGGATCGCGTAAAAAGTTGACAAAATTTGCATTAAATGTTAATATCAATGGCCCTAAATCTCTTTAATTACCACCTGTTTTTTTATATAGTCGACACAAACGTGATCGCACAAGCCTTGTGCGCGATCGTACAACCGATCACGCGTACATTTCTTACTAACAGGCCTGGAGATATCTCAATGGCCTAGCAAATTTTACGGTCTGTTTTCTATTCAAATGGTTATTTTTTTTATCGAGTTCATAGTAGTGGCTAAAAAATGATTGGCGTATTTTATTTGACCTCGTATAAAAAAGGGCTAATTTCAAACACTAAAATAAACATTCGAAGCTGGCTAATATTTTTTAGCTTTAAACATTCAACTCGTTCCAATGTTCTAATAAAAGATCCATCGTGTTGGTGTCAATGAGGTTCCTTTGTAGATTTTGGGCTTTCAAAAATTTCACATGGGTTACCATCCCCGTAAAAAAGTTTCTCCGGTCGCAATTTTAAATAAAGCTGAGTCGCATACATATAATACGACGGTCTTTGAGATATAGCGAGGGTAATGAATATGTTATGAATTCTACAAATAACTTGGGATGAGATTTCAAATAATGCGTCGATTCCAAGAAGGTTTGAAAGAATCCAAATGTCTGACAAGAGGACGAACAAATCCATCCAAACAAATATTTAAAGAATAAAAGATTCCGTTACATTTATAGCAGTTTGACCTCCTACAAACTACACACAGAACAAAGAGTTTGAGTTTTTACAAACATGGGTGTTGTGTTTTGCAGTCAATATTGTTCTTTACAAATCCCGTCACGATGAAATAAAATCGCTCTATATAAAATGTGTATTGACATTAGCCAATATTTTTAAATGTCTAATTCTCTTCGTATCAATTGTGATGGCTTATTGTGTTACTCAACTTGAAATTTGATTCGAAACGAAATTTGTTAACGCTATAAGATGTTCTGTTTGTTCTTAATTCTTGACGTTAAAACCATACAAACCAAACCAAGAATTAAATACATTACAATTTCAATTTCAGATTGATTCAAGTTGAACTTGAGATTTGCGTCACAATGCACTAATGTCTTTATCAGCAGTTTTTCTACCAATGCGCGCTTGTTTTATTTGAAATGGCCATTTCAATATAATTCTAAAAGTACCTCATCTCTATGTACTTACAACTTCCGATGTGACAATAAACTTATACGAGGATGGAGAAAATAGAATAGAAAATATTGGTTTACTAATCAAGACTTTGGTAATACAGAAATTTCCATAATAACTGGAAATGTTAAAGTAATTTGGTATATAGGGAGTTCAATTGCGCGATTTACGGAAAGTTCAAAATTTCGTGCGATTTTTTGCAAAATTTTCAAAAGAGACGAAAATTTGTTCACCCGAAGAGAGTTTTGTATCCAGGTATATTTCCATATAATTTAACTTTTCCAGGTAAAAAACACATATTGAATACTTTCTACGTCACCTTTAAATTCTCTTCACTCGACTTAAGTGTGGACACGAGCTTAAAAATGATATCTGCGAAAAAAATTAGCAAAAATCGGCCAAAACTGACATTTTGACATAACTATGATGTCATAATTATGCATACATTTTGTTATTACAATAGGCAATTAAAGTTGTACAATACAACCCGATTTTCGTTTATCCTTCACATTTTTGAATTATAAAGTGATATTTTTTGCTTATTAAGCAAAAAGTTGCACTACAAAAATATTGTTTTATTTTGCACATTTTTACCAATAACTTATGAAATGATTAACTGACTTTTTTAATCGACCCCTCTCTTAAAAGAAAATTTTATGTTCTTTCTAATGGTATATAATTTATTGTGTTTTGATGTTTAGAAAAAAATGACCTGTGAACCATAATATATATTATACTTTATGCAATATCATATGATCAAATCAATCGGGATTAATCAAGGGATTAAAAGTAGAAGAAAATCTCAAGGTCAACTTAGCTTAGCCTATAAATAAACAAAACAAAATGTAACGCAACAGATAAAAATACACTGTCTTTACACTGTGTCTCACAAAAATGTGTATTGCCACACATCTATCATTTGGGTACAGTAAAAAAAACTAGTTAAAGTGGACAATTGATGGACCAGAAGAACTTGCCGTTCAAGTGTTGTTCGTTATTATCTATGTTTGTTAAGGAAAACCACCGCTATCGGACAATTGTCCGACTTAACCAGGTGCCCGGTTAAGAAACCTCGTAAACCAGTGCCATATTTCTTCCATGAGTCCAGATATGGCCCTGGTCCAAACTGCATTTGATATTGTATTCAAAAAATTAGAAATTTATGCCTTGAATACATATCTTACTCAATTTTATCAAGTTCAGTAATTAATTGATAAAGGCAAAATATTAATTACTAAATAATCTTTCACTCTAAAATAATTCTCCCGCGCGGGCCTGATCTTCCATGTTGCCGACAGTCTTACCAGGGATTCTGGAGTTCACGGAAGAGAAAAATTTGCGCTTGGCGCAGGGTAACAGGTTGCCCGGTTTAAATCATTCCGTTTTAACTAGATTTTACTGTATTAAATTCCGAGTGTTAAACCATTGTTGTAAAATTACTTTCACCTTCACGATAATTTCTATTAAATTTCTTTTCCAACGGTAAATAACATGACTATATTTAGTGAAGTTGATTTTTTTTCATATTGGACTACAATGGCTATAAGGCCCTAAATAATAGAGATCCCGTAAAAAAATGCTCACACTTTTGGAAGGGACGTGCAACGCCAAAGGTCTTAAAATATGTTGTAGATGAGTTTAAAAATCCCTTACCCGGAAAAATAGGTCACAGACATAAAGAAATGGACTCTACTATATTGTTTCTTTGAAATCTTTAGTTAAATAAACATCTCGTACTTTTTTCTAGAGAGAGTGATTTATGCCATGACTAATCCTTTCACTTGTGTTTGCTATAATTCAACTTGAAATTTGATTCGAAACTAAATTTGTAAACTGAAACGAAATTGCTTCACCACATGTATGTTGATATAAGCTTTTCTGAGTGATATGAATAGTTTGAGAGAATGGTTACAATATCTTATGTACATTTTGTAATCATTGTTTTTTATGTAAACCCAATTTAAAAGTGAGTTTCTTGTTTAAGGTTTATGCTTATACTAAAAATGGGTGTACTATAATTATGTATTCATTTTCATATAGTCGAAGTTATGTGCTCATTAGTGAAAAGCACTTTTAGTAGGTATCTAAACATCCAGAAGGTAATGAAACAGAAAAAGTGAATCTATTAAAACCAAAACCGAAAAAAGAAGAACTTTAGAGGTCAAATACTAAAATTGCATTATGTTCAATCTTTCCTGCGTTCGATCTGATAAAAAGATGTTTATACTTTTCTCACAGTATCGGAAAATGTAATTTTCACTTTGATCCAGAATTTTCAAAAGGTTTCTCAAATATCACATATCCCTCAAATTCCTCAAGAAAGTGACCACCCCGCCCTCAAAAATCGTGGAACGAATGAAATATCATATCGATGCACAACTGATGCATTATTTTTAAAATTTGGTAGTCAAAATGTACCTGATCTTGTATGTTATAGTATTTAGGGGCTATTCCACATCCCCTCCCCGTACAATTTTGAAGGACCCGCTCTCATGCGTACTTACTAATGGTCACTTAAGGCAAGTACGTTGTAGGAACGTTTTAAGACAATGCATGATTGTTCTATCAAACCATTATCCATTTTATTCAAGAGCCTCGCATGTTTACTAAAAATGAATTAACGCTGCCTACTCGGAAGACCGGAATAAGAGAATGGGTGTGAATAAATTGGGGTGATGTGCACATTTTGCTAAAATTAATGGAGGTTGTGCAAAATATTTTCCACCCATGACAATATAGGGTCAGGAATAAATGGAGAAGAGTTTACAATTCAGGACACCTAACAAACCTCCCTAGACAAATACTTAAATATAAAACATCTCAAAAATGAAAAAAGGCCGGACAAAATTGCACACCCAGGACATGCTAAATGTCCATTCAGGACAAATATATTTATCTCGAATGTCTAAAAAATGAACCTTAAAATCTTTAAACGAGGGTCTTATAAAAAAATCAGTGAAATGGCATTAAAATAATTACGCACGTTTGTACTTTCCCATCTAGAATACGCGCACAGTCTATGTTGTCACCACACTTGAGTAAGTACATCAGACTGAAATGTCAACGTGCCACCAAATTGAAGATGGTATGAATAATCTGAATTATGGCGAGAGACTGAAAATGCTAGAACACTATTAATTACATCGACGTGAATGTGATGATATGATAGAGGTATGGAAGCTTTTCCATGTAAATGATAAAACTACTTTATCACCTAACTTTAAACCAAGCCCATGTATTAACTGCAGGTATGACTTCCAGTTAACATGGAATCACCCTAAGGACGGATCATATGGTGTTCAAACGATTTCCTTCTACAGGGTAGCTACTAAATAGAATAACCTACCGAAAGATGTCGTAAATGCAAACACTCTCGACACATTCAAATCTAGGCTCGATAAGGCATGGATAAACTAAAAGATCTATCAAGGTATCAAGTATCAAGTAATATCTAAGACCAAGATTTGTTCTTAAGTACCTATTAGTTCGTGAACATGAAATACATTGATTATTATTATATATTTGCTGTACGCTTCTCGGAGTCTGGCATTAGATATGTTGCGCGCTTCTAAATCAGTATTGTCGTATCTCGCAGCGAAATAGCGCAATTTGGTTGGTTGATTAATGCGTGACATTTGTAATGTTATAGCTACTATGGAACATTAAAATAAATGTTACACACAACAAAAAAATAGTTAAGCAGATAAAAAAGTATAAGATGATTCGTATTGTTTACATAAAAAAAAATACATTTTACACAATGGCCGAGTTCAGCATTATTGATTTAGAAGCAAGACACATCTAATGTCAGACAATGAAAGCATGCAGCAAATATATTGTCGTAGCTCCTCCAAACTAGTTCCTTTCTATGCGGCTGCGAATGACCGAAAGAATTGATTTAGAAGCGCAACATTTATAATGTCATACTCCGAAGAGTGCAGCAAATATATATTGTCGCATCTCGCAGCAAAATAGCGTAATTTGATTGGTTGATTACTGCATTGCATTCGTTATGTGTAATGTTATAGCTACTATGTAACAAAAATGTTACATATCTGGTAGATCGATCGTTCCCAGCCGTATAGGAAGGAACTAGCTTGGGGGAGCTACGGCAACATATTTGCTGCACGCTTTCGTCGTCTGACATTAGATATGTCTTACTTCTAAATTGATTCTAAATTCTTCTTGATTTAGAAGCGCGACATATCTAATGTCATACTCTGAAGCGTGCAGCAAATATATAATGATAAAGCTTTTTCTAATGAGGTATAGTTTGGTATTATGATAACATAAAATGAAAAATAATGGTTAACTATAGAATCAGTATATAGCACGCAAAATTGTTTATCGACATAAGATAATTAAATGTAACGACAGTTCGTATATTTAGTATATTTCTACTTTAGGTTGGCAAGGGTCTTATA
>JAUKPT010001371.1:0-15500 GCA_032273505.1 Nanomia bijuga
TATTGTACCCTTAAGTCAAATGCAAAATAACTTTTTACAGGGTTTTCTTTTGGTATTTGGTCACGGACGGGACCGTACAACTTTGGTCGGTTTTACCTAATAGCAAAAAGTACGAAAGGCCCATAATTCGCACAATAATTTCTCCCGAAAGATAAACTCATCCCCGCGTATTCTGGACATGCTGGTTAATACACTGAGAAGGGTGGTTTGATCGCAGAAGGTCCCAAAAAGCCCAACTCGACGTTCTGTTGGCAAGATATATGGCCTAGTAGAAAGTAGTCCATCGTAACAACCACCTTTAAAAATCAATAATTACAATAACTACCAGGAATAATAACTTTAAAATTCTTTTTAAAGGTTTCAACCTTAACAACCTTAAGTTTATCAACTTTTTTCAACTCTGTTAACAGTATGTTATGTTTAGATCGCATATATCTTTTGACATAATATTACGATATTCGTTCGTGACTTTGATCATGAAGGCTCACAGGGCCCACACTGATAAACCTCCTTTTCTCAACTCTGTTGACAGTATGTTTAGTTCATATATCTTTTAGAAGTAAATGTTACTTTAAATTGAAAATTAATTGACAGTGATATACGGTCATGACATAAATAATGAAGTCTCACAGGACTCACTGGGTTGTCTGAAATTTGATATTTTAGGAGGTAATACAATGTTGGACGTATAGACCTCACAGAACCGCTGCACAGCCATGAAACTACAAGATTTTGCAATATTCAATTGTACAATCGAAACTTAATGGTATAAAAGTCATTTATTTATTCAACTTTCTTGATGCAATACCTTTAAAAGCTTTCTTTTTTTAATCAGTTATCAAGACCACATTTTGCGCAATATCAGATTTTAAGCTTTTCCAAAATTCTTTGGTCAGAAAAACGTGAGATGTTTTGGAAATCTAAAACGGTGTTAATGTGAGCGTACCACGCGATGTTTTGTTTGATACCTTATCTTAAAGAACGCTTGTAGAAGATATGTATCTGCTGAACAAGCGGTGGTCCTAATAAAACTTTAGATACTCATACCTTATTTGGCAAAATTGTTGAACTGGTAGATATGATGGATTTCATTATCTGTCTAATTAATTGCACGTTTTTTCTCCAGGAAAAGAATTGATTGTAAACAAAAAATAACAACACTTTAATGAAATCCAATAATGAAAGAATAAAATGTATGGCTCATGTGAAAGATATTTTGATTGTTTTCTATTTTCTACTTTTGTCTGATATAACCTATAACCTGTGATCTGTGACCTGTGAACTGTGACCTGTGACTTCTGTTTCGTGCCAACCGGTTATAAATCTAATTTTTGTAATCTATACTCTGTGAAAGCCATCCAATAAAATAGAGAACCTCCCATTTACAAATTTGATCGTGATGAGGAAGATAAAAATCTTTCTGATCGAGCATTTGTACGCCAAAAAGATAGGGTCGGTGGAATTACAGGAACCACAAAAATCAAATCAAAAATGAATAGCAGATGACAAAGTGAGGTTACTGGTACTAGATTTCAAAGGGGACGTTTGAACTTTGCGTCGGGCAAAGATCTGTTGGAGGGTGATTTTCACGGAACTTGTACGTGTCCCGCCCTTTACCAAGAAAAAAAGACTTCTAGGGATCCGAATTTGAACCTGATTTCGTGACGAAATGAGATAGTCATGTTTACACTTATTCTTAGTGTCTTCACTATTTATAAATACAGTGTTTCTATTCAATAAATCGTTACTACGTGAATATAACCAAGTGTATATTAGGATTTATAATGGTAGTTTTAACCTAGTTTGTAATTCGCCTGAAGGAGGTATACGCGTTAATAGGTGTTTCGAAAATGTATTGTTTTTTACGTAAATTTAATCATTACATTATTTCACATCTAAAGATAAAATAAAAAATTGAGGTTTTCGGCCAAAATTCAGCTAGAATGACCCAAACATTTTACCCTTTCTCCTTTATCTGTGATAAATTTGTGTTGCATGAGAGGGAAATTTGATGGCGCCATGACGTTATAGATGTATAGATATATCCCTTAAAATAACTGCACAGGTAAAACATTATTTGAAAATGTGATGCCAATAAAAAAATATATATGTTTCCGGCCAAAATCGGGGTATTTCAACCATTTATCAAGCCGAAATACCATGATTTTAGCCTGTCTTGATCATGTTTTACATAACATGCAATTATATGGCATAGTGTCTTAAAGTCTGCGTACACGAATTTCGTGCTCATAACTATTCACCAGAGAGAGTTTGATGACTTGATAACTTGTAATGTTGCAAAGGAAACTTAATAACAAAATTGAACGTGTATAATTAACGAAGTCTTGTAATTGTTATACATGTATAATAGAGTACTTCGATGCATTAGATACATTCAACTGGGAAATTAATAAGTCGGCATGTTTCATAAAAAATTCTATTTAATATAACACAATTGCACCAGACGTAATTGGTAACGAAAGGGACACCTGGCAACAATTTGGTTTCAAGGCGTTAACGGGTCGACGTAAATGCAATTTGTAGATGTATTAGAATAATCTACCAATTGTACTTTAAACAAGGTCACAGTACATGATGACTGAGTATAAGGATATCACTAGTATCACTTGTTTGAGGGCGCATAGTCTAGTGGGTAATATCTTACGTTATAACCGCTATGACCGCGGTTCGAATCCTCGTCGAGGCATATGATTTGTAAATGGTTGAAACTAAGTAAGATTAGCCACTAGACTATGTAGCTGAAGTTTATCCCGGCTTTGTCAGCCAGGACACGTAGGGTTCTGTTCAATGTTAAATGTTGTGCGCGTCGTCCTGTGATCTCAGCCCATGTAGTAGTGCTTAATAAATTGCGATGTACGCTGAGTATATGTACATAAGTCGGTAACATAAATGTTAACATAGCCGAGTCTCCATTTGCATAAACTGTGAAACTTCTTGCAATTGCAGATTGAGTCTACAGATTACTTTGGTAGTGAAAGGACTTCATCATTCTATCGGATAAATGCCCCGAAATTTGAAAAAAAATTTCGACTTATAGTTGCATTTAAACGGTCTTATAAAAATAATTGTAATAAACAAATATGTAGACGACTTAAGCATATCAAATCAGTTCACTATCTGATTTCATCGAAGTTTGAGGAATAAGTTGTTCTAGAGGTATAATTTACGTTGTTCAGTGATTTTCTTTCCAAAAAAGATGAAAAACGGCTGATTTTCAAGGTGAAATGCTAGTACTCCTTTACTTGTTCCCAAATGAAGAATGTGTTAGTAATTGATTATATGCTACAAAATCAGTAATTATTGTGCAAATGTGGCCTTTAGCAACAGATCGTCTGCCCTGAACCTGTCATGTGACAGCCAACTATATTTTTTGCAGAACGCGCAACAGTAGAAAAGTTCCGTTACATCTGGAGTGTGTCCGTTTTTGTTCATCTAAATGTAAAACATGGTCACTTTTTCAGTAATGCCTTTCTAATTTCCGAGAGCATTTCAATCGGTAATGTCATTCATTTCGATTTTCACTGATGTCTAGATGAAAGCATGTGATGGAGTGAAGGGGTATTATAGAGATAAATTGTACTCCAAAAACATTATCACATATTTAACGAATCTGTCATGTTCTTCGTAAAAATGATTTTTATATAAAGAATGATTTACAGGGGAGAACGATTTAAGTTTGTAAAAGGAAGGAGAAATATGATCATGGTGATATGTTTGCTTTGGTCTTGACTCTTAGCAGGAAATAGCTTGCTATTTTTCACTCAAACGCCACACCAGCAAAATATCAAATACCTCCATGATGTTCTCTTGTTAGATCTAAATGAAGGGAAATGACAAATTAATAGCACTATTAAACTGTATGATATATATTTTGCGTTCATTTGTTGTAAAATGAAAAATTATGAGATCTTACGATATTTGCCTCCGATTCTTCTAAAATCTCTATGCTTTACAATATGCTTTTCCAAATCTCGAAGTTTTAAATCAATATATGGGTTTGAATGAACCTTTATTTATTGTGTAAAATAACATGCGAAGGTAAGGAGTAAAGGGTGTTATGTTTCAGATTTTCTAAACTTTTAATATTCGCATTGTTTAGGATAAGTAAGGGGATATCTCAAAAGAAAGAAAGGGTTTTCATATTTTTTAACAGAAAATTTCTGTTAAGCATTTACCAAAATCAATCCCATAATTGCAGGAGTGTGGCGCTTAAAACAAGATTTCAAACTGTTCTTACCAGATTATGCTTGACCCGCTGTATAGAATAGCAATATTTTGTATGTATGTTTGTTTTGGTATGTAGAAAGTAAGAGTATCAACAAACAAAGCAGCTATTTAGATATTTACCGCCGCCGCCGCCGCCGCAAATTTCGCGAAAATCTGCGGAGATAAGTATTCAGTTTCACGGGAAAAGAAAAAGTATCTTAGATGTAGAATCTCGAGATAGATCCATTCTGGAATTTCCGGAGTTCCGCGGATTTCGTGTCGGCAAAATATTTAAGATGTAGAATTTCTAGATGGATTGCATCTCCGGAATTTCCTGAAATGTTTAAGGTTAGTGTTTCCGGAAATACGCAAGCTCCGCGAAAAAAAACGGCTCATATAACGGCTATTTTTTTATGCACAAAATTATGGTTAAATTACATTATGACAAAATGTATATCCTTCTGATTTAGCTGTGAAGCCCGGGTAGTAAAGCCGATATCAGCTGGGTAAAATGAAATATTTGATTTTGGCTATGTTCTTGGTTTGAGATTTTTTCCATATTGCTACCACTATTTATAAGCAAAAAATGACACGATAATATCCAGACAATATTATATAATTTGGCGAGTCCATTACAAATAGAAATATTACAAAAAGCGTGGACTATTTAAGTTCGTGCAAAAAGTAAAGTCAGTTATTATGAAATTCCTTGATTTCCATAATAAATATTTATTAACATTTCTGAACGATATGATACAGAACTTAAAATTATTTCCATTTTCTTGCTCAAGTACAAGTCCTTATATGTAATTCTTTCTCTAGTACAGCAAATCGCTAGAATATTTAGAATATCTCATTTTTACCGATAAGGAAAAATGGTCGTTAACTTCAAAATGATTGCTCCTTCCTATTGTTTCAAGGAATATCCAATGCTTTATCATAATAAAACTGCATTTTACAAACAATGCTCGTGTCATTCATGGTACATATTTGTAACGACATTGTCGGCAGCGTACCTCACGGTTGTCGTTTTTACACGTTTCTGCTTGTGTTTGAAATAGAGTGAACCAATTAAAGTACCAATCAATATGGTACCGAGTCCAATTGCTACAATGACATAATGATATTGTATTGGCTCACTTTTGTGTAAGTTTGTTTTATTTTCACTGAAAACCACAGCATTTGATGGCTTCGTAATACTTTTTGTCATAAACTTGTGCAAAAACAATCGTTGAGGAATTTCTTTAATCTCATTTTTTTCTAGATTTTTTTCATCTGTAGATTGTTTTTTTGTCGTCGTGTGAAAGTATTCTGGTGGGAATGTGATATATCGATCACAGCCGTATTTACATCGTGGATCTTTTGTCGGTTTGGCTTTACCGTGGCCGTAGCAACTGCTGCATTTCACCCAACTTCCTTTTCGAGTGTTACCAGTAAAAACAGTGGGCTTCCTCACTGATAGAGGAGCCCTGGGCGTTGTTGCACTGTAGTATTTATCACATCCAAATCGACAACGCCAGTTTATAGTCTTACCCGCCGTTTGATTACAATCTTTACATGAGATAAAATGTGCGCCTTTCGCTAAAATGAAATAAGAGAATAAAAATCAAATTTTTAACCAGAAATATTTTTACGAACTTTTCAAAAATATAAATATCGATGGTGAAATTGTGTTTAATTTTTCGATAATATCACCAATAATAATTACGTCATAGATCTATTCGCAAGTCATTTATTTTTTACTTTAAAATTCTTCTCCTAGAAAACTAATCAATTTTTCAAATATTCTTCGGCTAAAAAATGCTATGAGCCACTATGAGCCACTATGGCTCATAGTGGCTGATAGCACTTTTTAGTAAAGCACAATATTATTCAATAATCAAATGAATATGAGATTAGGAGAGAGTGTGTGTGAGAGAGAGAGAGAGAGAGAGAGAAAGAGGGAGTTGAAAGGTAAAAAGTTAAATATTTGCTTTATCAGGATTGTGTTGTGTTTTTTTCGCTACAAAATATACCCCAGGGCTGTTATAGAAAATACAATAAACCAGAGTATTATGAACAAGCTCTTTGATAACTTTTCTCACTGTATCAGTATACCTTAATAAAACACTCATCAAACTGGGTCAATAACATTATTTTAAAGTAAAGTGGTGACACGTTGACATAGAAACAGCATTCTTTCTTTTCCGATTCTGTGTTGATGTATTTATTGCTCTTAGTAATGGTGAGAAGGAGAAAAAATTAGAATATCGGAAAAAACATGCTTGAGGTCAAAACAAAAAACGATTTTAGTTGATTACATATCACAGTAAAACGTTCCGAGCCTTCCTAGAGCATCGAAAGGATAGAAATAGTTCAATAGACGCTATTATAGCCTGTTGTAAAAGCATGCAACCAGAAACTTGCAGGGAAAATAAAAAACCCTCTTCATCAAAGCTGGAATGGGTGTGTTCATAAATTATGTCAACAAAGGACTAACGACTTGAGATTCATGTACGAATGACACGAAGTCAAACATCGCATTATGGGATTACCAGAATATCATTTTATCATATAAAAAAATTGCAAATGTTCCAATAGACAAAAGAACAACATTGTTGTTTATTAATGTAGGAATTCAAACGAAATACAATTCATAGTGAAAACAATCGATCTAAAAAAAAGAAAATGAATTTCGGACAGTATTATCTGTATGAAACGTTAATGGAAACCGGATTCATGGCCAAAAAACTTGAATTATCAACTCATCTAGGTATCACTAATGAGACTAAAACGCATTTGATTGTATTCTTCGCAGCAAATTTATCTTTATAGTAAATGAATCATTACTTTTGGTGATACATATTTGTACTTTAATAAAACTAGTTATAAAAGCAACAATAATTAAAACTGAATTTCTTCGTGGAAATTTTCGGTGATGATTTTGTATCAATTCCAACATAATAGTTTCGTAAAAAAAAGATTCATTTCCCGTTCAGTGCGCATTTTGTTTACTGGTAAATAATCAAGAAGTTAAAAATAAACAAAAACTGCTGTGACAAAAAGTCTTGAAAGAATTTCAAAGAAGTTAACAAACAACATTTTCCTAATGAAAAAAGAAATGGCATAGAAAAGCACTATATTTTCCTTGCAGTGTGTCAATGAGAAATAAAAGAGCTTTTCAAAGAAAACATATTTAGAAAAAAACGTCAACGCTGAGACGCTAAACAAAGTATCAGCAGTGGATTAGACATTTTCAGCCTTTTAACTCACTTCTAGTGTATACATATTTACCTACATTGATTCAAAAGCTGAAATTCAAAAGCTGAAATTCAAAATTATTACCTGTAGAAGAGCTTGTTCTTTTGGGTATCCATAGTACCAAAATCAGCATTAACAATTTTGTTATTCCCATCATGTTTGTCGAATTGATTTGTATCATCTCTTGTTACAACGATAATTTTTATATTTTTAAACGTTTTTATAACTTCTCTAAAAGAAATAACTAAGAATTTATAAAATATACTAATATCAATTTGTTTACGATTGCCCGACCCACTTACTCGATACATCATTCCCTTTAAACGCGCTACTATACAGATCGAGTTAATGGTTTATTTAGAAAATAAATTTTTAGTCATGTGGAAGTCACATTAAGTACCGTGTGTGAGCTATTGTTAGCTTTCTCCCGCGAAGGATTGTGGGAATGGTCAAGCAGATTCGGTGTTTTGAGATTTTTAAAAAGCGTGCAATTCATGATATTTTGTATTATTAATGTTACTATAATATAATTATATCTAGTATACAAAAGTATACTAAGGCAAACATTTTACGCGCACGGTACCCTATTGAATCCAGTAGGTCAACAAGATGGTGTTTCAAGTTGAAAAGCAAATACTTTAGTGTCGATTTATTAAAATTTAACCATGAAAACGAATCTCTTGAATAGTATCAAATTAAGTATTTTCAAACCAATGAAATCTTTTATGTATATGAATATTTTGTTTGTGAAAAATAAATTCCTCTTCCTGGCATATTTGCAATTCAAGATCCCGTTGGCAAATTCTTCTCAGCATGGTTATTCCCTGAAATTGAAAAGCATATTTGAGCTTCAAGATTTCACTTCTCTTTTGAGTACAGTCTTTATACCCTGCACCCTGGCAACGAATATCAAAATAACAAATAAATTTAAAAATATTTGTTTTTGTCATTAAAAAGATAATTGAAAGCAATTGAAAGCTTTATCCATACTTAATAATGTATACTGTATGTCCCAATAACTATTGATTTAAACAAACAAAAATTGTATTTTGTATCTTTGGACATTTTTACGGATTTGCATGGTGAAATAGCAAGAAAAACAGTTTAACCGACTAATGACGGTGCAAAGTTCTAATTACAATAGATTTCAAGTAGAACTGTAGTAAACACCCTGAAAAAGTATGAATTTGAGAGAGCACATAGTTTTTAATTTTTTTGGACATTATGAGTGATACAAATATATTTTCTTAGATTTTATAGTTCAATTGATTATCTTCTTCGGACCTTGGGAACGCTTTTGATATATTAGAGCGCACTAAGCTTCCACTTAAAATTTCTACTCTTAGACATAACTATTTTCAGAAATTTCTCGATTATTTTTTCAAGATAAAAAAAAATTCTCAATTTATGATTGACCAGGTGGGATTAAAGCCTCACAATTACAGTATTGCACTTCAATTAATGCTATGTAGCCTTCAATAAATTTTATTATAGTTGACACAATTACTAAGATTCAAGATTCAAGATTCAAGATTCAAGATTCAAGATTCAAGATTTCAAGATTCAAGATTTTTATATTTCTGTAATAATATAAATACATACATATATTACATTATATCATTTGATATTCTAGCATTGCTTAATGGCTTGGTTGTTATTCAACATCTTTTGTCCTTTGGTTATGAAGTAAAACAGTTCTTTTTGAAAGAAATTATAAATGCAAAAATGCAAAGTATGCTCTTAAATGTACTCTGGAAATAAAAATCTAAAAAAAGATAGGTAGTGCTACATGTACCAGGTAGATTAAGAAAGAAAGGCTATATATGACACCTAGAAGAAACTAGCAAAAACATTCTCTATTTTAAAAAATATAGTTAAAAAATGCATTTGTTAGATCCTATAACAATTTTAGTCTGGGGGATATTTCGTATTTTTTAGGGTAACCCTGTTTTTTTTTGTTCGCCCGTTGACTGCCACTTTGAAATAATGATACAAAATTCAAAAAGAAAAAGATATCTCCATACTGAAAAAAAGGTTGTAAAAGGTTTTATATCGATAAAATGTTAATTTGATACTGATCATTTATTACTAAAAAGATTGTGGCCAGATAAAAATGAAAAAAGTTATTGTACAAGAAATGAGGTGAAATTGACTAGTTTTCAGACCTTCATATCTTTAGGACTTATTTACTCTTAACTTTTAGGTGTCATTCTTTTATCAAAAAATGACCAACGTCTAATATACTTCCCAACATAATTATAATAACATTTATTAACCCATTTATTTCCATAAAAAAATAAAAATCCAAAACCTTAAGTTTATGGACTTCTTTTCAATAGTTAAGTTTGTTCGTTTTGCTTCGTTGATCTTTTTCGCATTGCTTCGTTCATCTCTTTCGTAATGCTTGGTTGATATCTTTCGTAACCGGTAATAAACAAACAAACAAATGTCAGATTGGGAAGCTGGAGGAGCACATTCATTCACTTTCGTGATCAGCATATAACTGGTTTCTTCTATTTCTTTATTTATACTCCAGTGTGACGTCAGATGACGAAGCTGGAGGAGCAAATCCTTTCACTTTAGTAGTCGGCATGTAAAATCTTTTGTTATTTGACAACTTTCATTTTCTCCACTATGGGAAATCTGCCTTTTTGGTATTGCGCCATTACACCAAAATGATTTAGTGTCAAAATGTCACTCTTCGGAAATTGAGTCTCTAGACCCCTAAAGATGATAGTAAAGCAAATAGTTCCATACATTATGCAAAACGGTTAGTTCAAATCTAATAAGAATATCTCTTGCAAGATTTTATCAGTGTTAAAACAAATATGTTGCCGATTTTCCATATTGAAGAAAATGAAAGACAAAGACAAGAAAACGACTTAAAAGTGGAGAGTAAAAACGTTAAAGAGCTATTAAAGTCTAAAGACTAGTCAATTCCACCTCATTAATTGTCCAATATCTTCTTTTTTTACATTTAAAGGCCATAATTATTTTTTTATGCGTTTAACTTCTTCAATATTTAATCGTTTAAGATAATCTTTACACATATTGTAGCTATTGACGAGCACTTAAACTTGACTTAATTACTTTTGAAAATGAAGAAGAATTGTATTCAGAAAATGAAAAAGAAAAAATCAACTTCTTCTTTTCGAATAAAAATGGTAGCATTTTAATTCCACCTTAAATTGGCTATTTTAGCTGATTTCAATTTTTATTTTAGCTTCATTTGTCATAAAGTTACGGTATAATTGGTTACACCTAGTCGAGCCGAAATATGACGATTTTTGATGCATTTAGGGCTTATTTTGGCTTGACTAGGGGGTAACAAAACATACCGTAACTTCGTGACAAATAAAGCTAAAATAGAAATGACTATGATTGCCGAATAAGATGACATCAAAATTTTACGATTTATATTCGAAATGAAGAAGTTGGCCGCAATTCTTCTTCATTTTCCAAAATAATCGTGTTAAATTCAAGTGTTCGTCGATAAATACAATATATGTGAAAATTATCTTAAAAGAATACAAATTGAAGAAGCTATACGCATTTCAAAAATCACTGCCTACACTTTCTGTACAGACTATAGTTGGCGGAGTATAATGTCACTATACTTTATGAGATCTATTTACTTGTCTCGTCATCATCAGGGCTGCTCAATCGATGAGGGTGTACAGCCAGTCACGATTATCCTTCTCTGCAGGAAATATTTTCTGTCTCGTGATAAATACAAAAATACGGGTGGGCTTGACTGCATGAGACTTTTCTTTACAATGTTTAGATATACGCGTGTGGTAGAACAAGTTTGGATTATTTTCATACTTCATTACATATCACAAAATTCCAAGGTAAGGTACGCGCACATCTTACACAATAGTCAGTTCATCATTTTCATAGGTAAACAACCATTTCAAACTGTAATTGTTATTTTCCGTAAAAAACATGATTTGAATCAATCAATCAATTAATATAGATGAAGAACAAGAAATATTTAATTTACCAAGCTAGCAAGGCATATTCCCTAACGCTCGCTTTATTGCTCCAAAGGGTCAAACGGATTTCTTGATTTACAAATGTATTGAATAATAATTATGAAATCATAATCGCGTAGTGGTATGTCATCTTTCAACATACTTCCATTCATGTAAGTTAGGCATCGTCGTCGTGAGATACTTACGGGATGGGGGACGCGGATGGTGGAGTCGAGTTTAATTACAAATGATGCAATAAAATGCACTCGACTCGGGCTCTTAGCGAGGGCACATTAACTATCGTTATGCAATACCGACAGGTCGACCCATGCTATGTGAGGGAAATTGGGTAGTCAATTGGTAACTGACAAAACACTAGGTGGGACTTAAGCCATTGCCTCGATAAATACGTAAAGAGCTGTGTATGGCTGTTTCATCATAAGTGCAAACCATTAACCATTAACCCATGCTACTTGAATATGGTAATTCCGACAAATATCATAGGGAGGGCCACAACTACAAGACAATTTATTTATTGACATGGTAATCTTAGTCACATATTTTTTTCATACTATATTATTTGATAAATTAGAAAGAAAAGAAGAAATTTTCTATCGAAGTCCTGCTAAAGATTTACTTAAATTGTTTATTTTTCAATTTTTCAGTAGCATTACTACGATGGAATCATGAGAAAAAAACACAATATGTATTTTACCTGCCAAACAGAAAGCATCTATGTCATTTTTATTTTCTCTTTCAAGAAATCATGAAATTCTTGGAAAACGCATTGTAATGGAAAGATACTTACATTGAACAAAATATCTTGAACTTACCACAAAATTAAGTAATTGACACGTTATAAACAGAAGAAGAATTAATCAGAAGGCAATATATCCTCTTTTAAGACAACTATTTTACTTTAAAAGGTTTTAACGTTAGTTTTTTGACAGAATGTTATAAAAATTGGTATTTTATCTGCAGTCTGTGAATGATTTATACACGTACTTTACGCACAAATGGTTTGACAGAAATCTTACCTATACCACATTAAATCATTATGGATACTCTATCTGCAACTAATGTTAGTTGAAAACTATTATTTACATTTCCCAGTCAATTAAGCATTTTCCAAAATGATTACGTAAAAAAAAGCGCAATATGTAATATTACAAATGCATTTTTCTCAACTTTAGTGTACCTGTGTGTCTGTATGTGTTTGTGCGGATGTGGATCTGTGTGTCCAAAACTATGGCGCAGCATATCTTCTCGAGCTTTTATGCAATTTTTCTGAAGATCTTGGGAAATATTGAAGGGGTCATTGTTTGGACAAGTGGACAAGTAGATGATTTTGTCTCATATTCTGATCTCTTTGTCATTAGGGGAGGCATCCATACTCATCTTGCATTGGAAGACGTCAATATGACGTGATAAAATCAAATTTCATGTTATCTTTGTATGAAAGACTTCTAAAAATATATACACTTTCCACAAGTTGACGCTTTTGGTAAGGGAGTAGGGGTTTTCATAATGAATTCATATCCAACTTACACTACCTAAAAAAATATATTACTATATTATTTAGGAATAGAGATAGTTGAAATCAATGCCTTTTTTCTAAAGGTTTCGTAATGTTTTTACACCCCCTAATTGCTTTGATTCCAAATTATAATACACAGTTGTTTCATATCAACGCGGTGAGCCCCGATATTTCTCGTTCTTTTGTAATATGATTTTATCAAAAGAATTCCTCTGATGATATATACTGATATAATTGATCTTAAGTAAAGTTAATTGGATGGAATGGGAGGGATAGCAAGATCATCCTCGGTCACAATTTCAATAAAGCAATAAGCGGTCATGTCCTGAGTTTCAGTTGGCGAAAGGTTCTTTTAGCTGTAGTGATGAACAATGAGCGACCTTGCATAATTGACGTTTTAGATACAGTGATCACCAATCATCGGGCTTACAAAATTGACGTTTTAGATGCAGTGATCAACCATGATTGGCCTTACAAAATTGAATTTTTAGATGCAGTGATCAGCAATGATTGGCCTTACAAAATTGCCGTTTTAGCTGTAGTGATCAACAATGATTGGCCTTAACAGATGGGCGTATTAACAAATAAACATAAACACACCTCTGAAACCAGCTAGATCTATTCCTCTTGTGAATTACAGTATTACTCTTAGGTCAGCATATTTGGTACCATTAGCACAATAAATGTTTTTTGGCAGCTATCGTAGAATAGTAGACAAAGTTGTTTTAGTTTTAAAAATGAGTGGGCATAACACTCATACATGTATTAGTATTTATACCAACTTATATCGAAGTGAGTTGAAAAGTTACATCAACAAGAAAACAGGATCAATAGATAAGTCTCAGGTATAAGTTTAGAATCACAAAAAAATATAGAAATAGCTGACAGAAACACCCATGTTCTTACTCTGAAATTGTCCCTAAACTCTCACCTTTGCTCTCATAATGAAGATACAAATCTTTTGCATAACAGGTAAAAGAACCGAATTGATGTAATATTGAAACTGATTGTCATTGTACACGCCCCAACCCTTTGATTTTTTTTTAATATTTCTTTTTTCTTCAATGTATGGTTTTCAAATCTTTGATAGAGCTCTCAATGAAACACTTGACTCATAGCACGTAGTAGGACTATCAAAGAATTATCCGTTTACGAGAAGATAATTTAACGAAGACAAGTGACCTTTCATGGCTCAATTTACATTGATAAATACCTCTATTTAAATATAAGGAACACTTCTCTGAAATCGATATTTGTTTACTTAAGGACCATTCATACCATCATCAGCATTTCATTTTCTTCTCCACGCCCCCTGCCAGTACGCCACTGTGCATGACACAAGAAATCGATAAACATTTGAAATTCGTGGAAATATCTGTTTCAGCTGGATTGGAATATCCTTTGCAGCCATGGCTGCAAAGAATACATATTTGTTTAATTGTTCTTAAATATTATGTTTATGTGTGTAAAAAGCATGCAATTTAAAACGTGAAATTCTCTATTATTTTATAACACTCATTAACAAGGCAGATTTAGCTGCGATAATGATAACATATCACCTTGGCGATTCACCAAAACGCGCGCTTTTAAAAAAATCCTCGGAACAAGGAAAAGGCCACAATAGCTGCAACAGATCTTTAAATGAGAAACAAACAAAAAGTCAGTTTGTCTATTTGTGGATATAATGGAGTTCATAGGATTTGAATTACACATTTTTGACACATTTTAAGATCGTATTTTCAATTCCTGTCACAAAATGAATTGAATGGATGGTTGTGTCCTTTTCTATTTTAGGATAACTGTCATATAATCAAGTGCATTGTACTTCGTCCGTATTGGACATTTTGTCTAGTTTAATTACAAAACATGTCAATAAAAGGACAACAAAAATGTTTTCATAGAAGAATTTGTTCTATTTTAGACTTTTTCACCGTCGATTTGTAGTACAACCGTCTGTCCTTCTCTTACTTGACTGGAATAGACTGAGATTCAGAGTAAAATAAGCTTTGTCATTGCTAATGACGATTAATAGAAATCAGACAGTATAAAGCCGCTAGCCGTTGGCCGCTGGCCATGGGTGGCGTTATTTTTGATAGTTGGAACAATCACGGGCTGTTAGCTTATTAAATTTCGATTTCAATTCTGGAAGCTTTTTACGAATATCGTTAAATGATCGATATAAAAAGCAAGATGAAAGTCCTTTTTTCAAGTGTTTGTACAAAATAATTTCGTTTTGTGAAAAAAACGCTGTTATCGCGGGTATGAATCAGGTATGCATATCGGAAAGGGAAGCTTTAAGGGCACGTGTCATCATCTATCCAAAAAGACTCTTCACTAAGAATACCTTTGTACTTTTTTGCGTGTCACTTTGTTTAGATATACATTTTAGATTATCAATAGATTTAAAACAAAGACTTTCTAGGGTGATTTAAAATTAAGAGGATGATTTTATTAAGAGTTTTTAAGTGCGAAGTAGTACGCGAATACGCACATACGCAAATCGATTGTGTGAAGTAGTACGG
>JAUKPT010001372.1:0-15496 GCA_032273505.1 Nanomia bijuga
AGACAAAAGGCTACGACAACGGAGTTTTTTCAAACTCATTGTCTCCGCAAAAATGTACTGTTTCCAATTTCCGCAGTGTTTACATACCATCTTCAAGAAACTGGGGATGCTATCGAGTGCGTGTACATATTATTCACTAGGTTTCTCATCGTATTCAGAATGAGACGAGACTTGGAGTAGTCTTTTCAACATTTTCCAACTGCCTGATTGACTTTGTAACCAGTTCAAGAATTCTTGAATATTTTAAAGTCTCCGCATGTTTGAATGTTTGTCTCTCATCCGCTGATTTCGTATTTTACTTTCAATCTTCAATTCCTTACGTAAAAACTGCTCTTCGTTAGCAAGTTGTTCAACACGAAGATAATGATGTAACTCACTCAATGGATACAAGTAGACTAAACTAATAGAAGAGTCGAGTTATTTTATACATCAAAAAGCCAGATTCTTTCGATATTTTCCAAATCCATCCACTCTAGACAAATACAATGTTACAAAATTATGTTTATCCTCACGCCACACATCATTACACCGATTACAAAACTTTTTAAATGAAATCCCATCTCCAGCACAATGGTAGTTATAAATGTGTGACAGATTTTTTCTATGCTGTAGAAAAAAACATTTTCTCTAATTGTCTGTCTTGGTAATCGAAAATATGATTGTGTGATATAAATAACATCAACATTATTGTATCTTCACCTTGTAAAATACGCTTCTACTTTGTTTTCGGGACTCAACATGGACATCATCTAGAACTAGCAAGTTTTGACAGGAACAGTGGATACATCATTACAAAATGATGCATCAATATCACCTTTACACTCGTAAGAATAATCTTTAATCACTTGTTCTATACCTCCATCTTTCATGACATGTTCTTGATTTCTGAATAGTTGTCGCGCTTGATTCTTTGACAATCCCCTGTCAAAACCGAGCTATATATTCAGGTTAATAAAGACTCTTCCCACATACCATTAATTTTTCAAAGTCCATCAGGTCAGGTTCTTATAGTAAGGATGTTAAAAGTGTAGTCTCACCAAATCCAGATTTTCCAACGATAATTGCTCGTACACTGCGTGACATTTAAATTGAATGTTTTCTGTTTATTGATTCATTATCACGCCAAGTGTAAGTAGACATCTTAGATTCAACATCGCTATTTGTTAGTGACTTAGATTCTGACGATTGTTCTTCACATTTCTCTTGATATATTGTATGTTTGTGTGTTTTTTCAGGTGACCAGTCTTTTCTCTATCAATTAAGGGTGGATGATTATAAAACCTCTCACCATATTGATATGAATTGTCTTTAATACCTGTGGAAGGTTTATCATTTTTTTCATTTTGTATTGGTAGCATCTCTGTTTATGGTTCCAGAGCGATTGGTCGCTAGAATATACCTTTTCACAGTTATTGCAAACTCTTGACCTCTTCATGCAATAACTAGCTGCAAAAGGACTAGACTATTGATAGTAACAACAACCCTCTTAAAGTAATGTATTATTCACAGAATAGTTACTAAAAAAGTGTAGAAAAGTGTAGAAAAGTGTAGAAATTGTAGAAAAGTGAAGAAAAGTGTAGAAAAGTGTAGAAAGGTGTAGAAAATAGTAGAAAAGTGTAGAAAATGTAGAAAGTGTAGAAAAGTGTAGAAAAGTGTAGAAAGTGTAGAAAAAGTATAGAGAAGTGTAGAAAAATGTAGAAAGGTGTAGAAAAGTGTAGAAAAGTGTAGAAAATGTAGAAAGTGTAGAGAAGTGTAGAAAAGTGTAGAAAGTGTGGAAAAGTGTAGAAAAGTGTAAAAAGTGGAATAAAGAGTAGAAAAGTGTATGTATGTATGTATATGTATGTATGTATGTTTATTGACTAATTTGATGAACAAAAAAAAATTAAATAAGTAACAACTAAGTCCTTAAGTAACATTTCATATATGCAATTGATCGTAAAAAAAATAGGATTAATATTGTATATTTTGAAGGACAATTTATGCTTGTTGTAATGTAATTTCTTTTCTCTTTTCTGTTATTTCTACTAAGTATGGAACAAAACATTCTTTTTCTAATATTTCATTTATTGGAATGTTTTGCGTATTGTACTTTTGTCGTATCTGTTTATAATTTTCGCATTCTTGTAAAAAATGTTTTTCGTCTTCAATTTTCTTGCACTGGCATAAACGATGTTCTCTTATTTTTCTATTTCGACGCCCCATTTCTATTTGAAGGTTATGCGAAGATGTTCTTAATTTTGCAACCATCTGACAATGTTTTCTCTTTTTCACTTTACTATATATTTTTGGAGTCTCTATCTCAGGATTAACTAGTAGGTATGTTAAATACTTTGACCGACCTGCAATTGCTTTGGCTCGTATGGTGTTCTTTATATTTTCAAAACTCTCAGTAACTATTTCTTCTTTGCAACTATATCTTTCGATTAATGAGTCATAGTATTTTATTTCTTTCACATGAAATTGCCTAGCTTTCTTCACTATATATATGATTGGATTTTCATCACTCATGTCATTAATTTTCTTCCAAAATTCCCATTGTTTTATCATAATATGACTTCTAATAGGAAGTACACCTAGTTCTATATAAAGGAACTCTGAACATGTTGTCATGCCTACACCAAGTATGGATTTTAACATTCTACGATATACTACTTGTAGTCTATTAATTTGGGAATTTGCCCATGTTTCGGAGTTATACAGTAGCGATGACATGATGCAAGCATTCAATACCTTGATTTTGATGTCAATAGGAGCATTCAAGTTACTACGTAGAAATGCAAAGTATTTTACTACACTTATTTGCCTGTTCTTAATGTCAGCATTAACATCATAATTTAGCAAGAATCTCAATACCTTTATCGTATGAAAGGCACTCTTCAACATAATCAAAAACGTCAGCAGATATAAAGTTTATGATTGACCGAAATTTTTCTGGAGCTTCAGTTCCACATTCAGCGATAAAGTTGTTGAAAGTCCTTTTCCAATGTTTCCATTGTTTCGCAGCGTTTGGAGAATTCAGATCCATGTCCAATCTTCATGGCTTCAAAGCTTTATTCATTGTGTTTAATAAATTGAATTAAAATAAGATAAATAATACCAATATATGACCCAAAGTAAGGCTTTATTAAACACAATTTGACAAGTAATTGTTTATGTCACTAAAGAAGTTTAATAATAATGTTAGATAATTTTACTACAGTCATGTTCTTGCCCTTGCTGCCACTATTTTTCTTTGAATAGGTGAAATATCTGGAAATTGGGTAAAACCGTAAATAAAAGACAGGGTGATTCATTTTTTTTTTTTCATTTAGCAATGAGCAAAATTCAACATTTTTAAATTGTCAGGAACTGGATTTGATGATTTTCTGTTTTTTGTCCTATCCTACAACAAATGCCATAATATTTGGGATTTTTGTAAAAATTGACTACATTTGGCTTAAAAACTGATTATTTGAGCCTGTCCCCTTATATCAATGTTGTTAAAGCTATGTAGGTGTCTATTTGTTTATCACCATGCCATCATGCAGACTGAAAGATGTACCCAAAACACCACAAACCACAAACAACATTGTAAGGGGGGAGGCGAAAAATTGCTGTTTTTCACAAAACCCCATTATATTATTGCATTTGTTGTCTGAATTGCCCAAAATGTAAGCTGTGTTTAAGGAGGTGTGTATCAACTATGCTTTGGAATGAATTTCTGCAATTTATCATGAACCATCATGTACTTTAAGACGTCATTACTATGACATCATTTATAGCTTATTTTAGCTTTTTTTTGTCGACGTCAGTTACACTTATTTTGACCAACTGCTTTTATCATGTTTTTAGATACACTTTTGTAACTTTTATAATTATCTGCTTTTGTGCTATCGATTACTGCAACGATTACGCACGTGTTAAATTGCAAATTATACTGTGCAGTTGTTCAAATATGTCGTGTTACACGGTTACATGGTTGCATTTCTATAAACTAAGATTTTATTTAGTTTATAACAATGTAACTGTGTAACCACGCGCAAAAATGACAAAAATGACGTTTTAAGCTTGTAACACTTTTGTAACCGTGGAAAACATTAACATGTATTGCCATATTTTCCAGTTTTATCTGCTTACAAATTCATGTTTATTGGTTACTGTGACAGTTACGTACATGTTAAATACCATATTCTACTATGAGGTGGTTAAAGTATGTTGTGTAACGCGATTACCTTAATGCCATCTTCTTGTACTGTGCTTCTCGAATTATTGAAGCTATTTTTTGCAAAACACCACAAACAACATTGATTTAAGGGGGAAGGCGAAAAAAAATCCCTAGATTTCCTTTGCTTGTGTAATGTGTAATATGAATTTGATTGACCTTGCTTATTCAATTCTTTTTCTTTATTCTAGTTTTTACTCAACACCTGAAGGAAGTGAGAATGACATGAGGTTTTTATATTGTGCATGTTGTATTTCATATATGTTACAAGATTGGAGAGGTGTCAACAAGAAAAAAGCTGTCAAATATATTCAACAAAGTATGGTATGTGAATTTTGATTTTAGAAATTAGGGTAGAAAACAAAAAGCAGGGGAGGGGGAGGAACAGCTTCCCTGGCCAGAATATTGACCGCTCTTTTTTGTGACAAAACTCATTGAAAGGTTCTTCAAGAAAAAGTTTGAAAAAACCATTTATACTAGCAAAACCGGTGTGCATTTCTTCATTTTACTCTTGGTGTTGATTAATATGGCAGTACAACAATAATGCAATTAATATAAATGCTGAACTTGTAATTCTAGGGTTATGATTTCGGAATATCGCAAGGTCCTCAATTAGAATCACATGGTACGTAATTTTTTTTGATTGCAGTGCAGTGTTTTAAATAAATATGTTTTCTTTGTTTGTCAGAAATATATTTTTCGAGTGTTGTTATATGAACCATATAATGTGTAGGTGTCAATTTAGAATTCCCCAGAAAGTCTTTGGCATTGGCATCTTCTTTTGGTGCATTTTGAACTTTTAAAAGAGAAACGATTGAATTCAAAAAAGTAGAATCTAGATTCTTCTGATATCTTACCCTTATTCATTTGGAACAGTTCAAACACAATGGATTGTCAACTTACATTAGAATCGATTCATTTTTCATACTTATGTAACATTATCAACCATAACAAAAGTCATACCCTTTTTTCTTTAGAAACCAATACTTTTACAACAGTTTTTTTTACCGTTTTAGCACAAACCTGAAGTTGTTAAAACTTAAAAAAGAACACTACACAGTCACTAAGTGTAAACAATAAAATTTCTTGAACAACTGTTTATAAATATTACTGTAGTTATTAATGTAAATATTTTTGCCAAATAACTTATGTAGTCTTTGTTTTCAATTCATCCCTCTTCCTTTATATCAATGGATAATTCTAACAAATTTAATTTTCTTGAAAGTTTAAGAGAATGAATTAATGTTAAAGAGGAAATTTCTTTACGTTTAGAAAGTAGAATATTCCTAATCGAGGATTATCTCAAAGCTTTGGCTAGTTTAGATTTTTGATTGGTTGAATATTGAATCATCAAATATTTGATTAATTCTATTTAAAATTGTTTAATAAAACGATATTTTAGATTGATTGATTGTATTGATTATGTAATTTTTAACCAATCAATAGTCTAAATAAGCTAAACTTTTTAGATATTTCTTTTGATTTTTTTCTCAAGGGAGATATTCTTCTTTTTTAGGAGGTTCAACATTTTGTGCTATTGCGGCCCTCGTGTTAATGGGTTGTCTTGAAGAATGTTTTACACCAAAACAAATCGAGAGACTCAAAAGATGGTGTTTAATACGTCAGAAAAATGGTTTCCAAGGACGACCTAACAAACCTGTTGATACATGTTATTCGTTTTGGGTTGGGGCCACTTTAGAGGTAAGGAAATGATTAGTATGTATGATTTTATTATGTTTTTTCAAGTTTCTCTCTTGGTCTCTGGAATGTCTTCAGTGTCTTCTTAAGGATACTCAATTTTGAAGATGAAAGCAATTAAGTTAGCCTTAGAAATTGTTAAGATGAGGGCAAAAACTCTAGAAAATTGGTCCTGAAATATCTGTTTCCATGTGTTTTTAGTGCTTTGATTTTTCAATTATAATTTCCCAGTCTTAATTTGGAACACCTTAGTCAAAAATGGGTATATTTCAGGAATTCTCCAATTAAAAATAATTCATTTAAGACATAACAAAATAACAAAATAACAAAATAACAAAAAACAAACCAAAGTAAAGGATAAGAAAGTAAATAAAGTAAACAAGCTCTTTTTCTTTGTTTTCAAGCATGTTTTCTTTGCCACTTTTGTTGATAGAATTAAAAGTTTGTCTTGGTCCAAAACTAAACTTTTTGTTGTGCTAAATTTGTATGAAAATTTGTGATCTGTCTTATTTTAGTTATTGAATATATATGGAATGGTAAAAGCCGATCTCAATAAAGAATTCTTGCTATCAACGCAACACCCTATCATGGGTGGTTTTAGTAAATGGCCTGATGGCCAATCAGGTAATTATGTTTTTGATGATAATTTGGTACTTACTATTGTTGGACATTACAGTTTAAGGACAGGATTCTAATTCTGTGGATTTTCAAAGTTCTTACAGACTTGTCTTCGTGCCCCTAATTCTCATATTTTTAACACAAAATTATATTTTTTTCAAAATTTTTGATTCTGATACAAAATATTTATGAACAAAATACAAGCAAATTCAAGAAACCCCTGAAAACGTTTTTTACTAATTCAATGTCACAAAAAAATCATGAGTTTTCTCAAAACATTATTTTCTAGTTTTCAGTGTCACAGAAAAATCATTACAGCCTAAAAACATGTTTTTCTAATCAATATCACAAAATATTCAGTCCACAGAAAATTTATGAGTTTCCTTAATACTCCGTCAAGAAGAAGGGGGAGGGGGATAATACTACCCACTTGGACTAATTGCTGATAACTACTCGTGAGAAAAAGTATGTGACTACAATTTCCTCTCACACATTTGTTAAGTGCAATTCCTTATAATTCGTGAAAAAAATAATGTTTTTTTGATATTTCTCTCAACTTCAAGTTGATTTAGTGTCACAGAAAATTCACATGTTCCATTAAAACATTAGTTTCTAATCATGTCACAAAATTTTGATGAGTTTCCTCAAAACATTATTTACTAATTCAATGTCACAAAATATTCATGAGTTTCCTCATAACATTATTTTTTGATTTAGTGTCACAGAAAATTCACATGTTCCATTAAAACATTATTTTCTAATCAATGTCACAAAATCATAACATTTTGAAGTATAAAAACGATATTTTGATAAGAAAAAAATTCCACGCAATGGTCTAGAATAAAACATAATGTGTCACCTAAAACAGGGAATGTCTCTTAATCGAGGGCGGCACATATTCAGGAAGAAGTGTAAAAGCTGCGGCACTTATTTGAGGGCGGCGCTTAATCGAGGGTGGTGCTTAATCGAGGGCGGCGCTTAATCGAGGATTTACGGTATTCAATTTTCTTTTTTAGATATACTTCATACCTACTTCGGTATCTGTGGATTATCTTTAATGAACTTATACGATCTTCAACCACTCTCACCAGCACTTAACGTTAGCTTAAGAACTCATAACCATTTATTAGAAGTACATAGAAAATGGACGTAAACTATTTTCTCAATATGTAGGATTAATTATCGATTTGTAATTGAGATATGATTCTTGTTCAAAGGTGGATGCTCAGATTATGGCTCAGTTGGGTATTTAATTGGATTTAAATGACAGCATCAGGAATCTACTTGGTTCACTCAAAGACTTTTTGATGGTTCAGGAACAGCTCATGACATTTTCAAAATAACCTATTGGTTTATTGATGATGTAATTTTTAGCCAATCATCCAATCTTATTATATTGGCCATAATTTAGAGACAGTTTTCAACAAAGATGATTGGAGAACAACCCATATAGCAGAAGATGATGGCGAAAGTGATATTGGCCTGACTAAAATGGTTGTGAAAAAGAATGAACATCAATTACTTGATTTCTAGGAGAGATTTTATATGTTGCCGTTTAGTTATTTAGTTTACATTTATACCTTTTTTTTACATACAAAATGTAAGATATGTATTTATTCAACCCATTTGTTTATTTTAGTATGTGTGTGATTGTTGAGTGTGTGCATAATGTGCAATTTTTTCTATGTGAATTTGTTAGGATATACATGTGTCTAAAGTCTTGGAATTTAAATTGCAAGAAGGCCCATTGATTTAACAGGGGTTAAAGCCTGGAATTGCGAATTTTAGATGAATATCCTTTGTTATCAATCGTTGTTGCCATGAAGCTATCATTACTTTTTAGTTTTTTGAATCGTTAAGATTTTCAGAGCTTTTTCAGTCCAGCTATTCATGCTGTAAGCTCTCTTATCAAGAAATCCCCTAAAATGTTTTGAGATTATTCAACATGTTCTTTTTCGAAGGTTGCAATTTATATTTGAAACCAAAAAAAATAAACAGAAGATTTGTATTTGTGTCACAGGCTGCCCTATGCAATTAACGTAGAGAAAAATGTTTTTGCCATTGTATGTGTGAGAGGGAGACGACTTAGATGGAATTAGCGCTCTGCAAATATTTAAGCATTTTTTTTGTCAGAACTTTATTTTAAAGAATGTAAATCTGCCAAATTTGCGTCTGCCAGAATTTCTTCCCTTGCAGCAGAACTGCTTATGAGTTCGAGTGTGTATGTTTTATATTTCATGTTTAATTATTTTAATTGAAATGTTTAGTTTTGATAAAAAAATTTCTTTCTTAGAAGTACTAATTCATTACTCCCTAAATGTTTTTCTTTGTTCACTCTGCGTGGAATCTTTGCTTACTTCTTTGACTTGAGGGAAGGATCACAAAATCAGTTTTACCTTCTGAACGTTTGTGACATTTACATGTGACATATTTTCATGCTCACATTCACTGATATATGGTCGGATTTTACAAATTTGTGATAACATGTCTTTTTACTTAATACTTTGAGAAGTAGTAGGATTTAATTCCCCCCTTATTTTTGCACTATATAATAGAAGCAATAGAAGCTAATTCTTCTTAAAATTTGAACTACTAAACAGATTTTTCCACGTCTAACACCCTCGATCTTCAGCTTTTTATGTCTTGAAACCGCCCCCCATGTTTTATATTTTATAGTAATTACATACATATTATGTGGCGAGTATTGGATATATATATACATATATATTGCTCTTTTATTTCAACCAACCAAGTTTCTTTCTTTCTTTGTTCATAGTTGGTTGTACTTTGAATTTAATTTAAATTATCTATTAAGTGTGTAGTGAAAGTTGTTGTTGCTTATCAAATAATCAATCTGACAGTAAAAATTTGTTTTAGAAATTTTAAACAATTGAAACTTCTAAATTGAATAGATCTATATCTTGAATTACATCAAGTCTTTATTGTTTTGATTTTGTCGTCTACCTTATCAGTTAAATCCCTGGGGAGGGGATTACAAAACTTGCCCCTTGGATTATCAAGGTTTGATTTCAAGAGTTCCTCTGGTTTCTAAAGCATGGGCAAATAACCTTTTGATTCATTTCCATAGAAGGTGCTAATAAAGCATTTGCACTTTATTCTTTATTGTACCCACAGACATATGAGGTTGGTCCTATATATAAATTGGGTCTTGTGTGTCTGTGAAAAATCTGCTTCTCGATTTATTTTCTGCACCGGGACAGTTTGAAGAACAAGTATACCAAATTTCAGGTCTTTTCAGAGAACGATTCTGGTCCTATGGCCGAAATTGAACCTTGATTGGCCTTCTTCATGTCTAGTTCACTGTTTTTTCTTAAAATGGTCACTGGGATCTTTCTAAAATTTGTTATAAAGTTAGATGACAATAGTAGAAAGAAAGTGACAAAGCCAGAATTTCTGGGAGAAATCTAATTGTTGGGAAAAAGTGACTAAAGTACCAAATTTGGTGAAAATGTGTTTTATTGCATTTTACCGAAAACTTATTCCATTTTTGTGCATGTAGAGCAAAATATTCTGCATCTTTCAGCGAAAATCGCATGTCTGGGAAAAATCTGGCTCTCAAGTTAGGGAACCAAAATTTCTGTAAATTAAGGACCTAGCAGCTTTTAAAAAGAGTTATTTTGATGTATTATTTATACAATGTCTTTTCATTTTATTCATCTGAATCGGGCCGGGGTTGACTGAACAATTTTCATATGAAATTTCAGACCGCGGTTCTGGTCCTAGAGCCCAAAAACTACTGAATTTGGTACCAAATTAAAAGATTTTATGAGGCAGGTAGGAAACTTATTTAGTTTAACTGTATTAGTTTCGTTTAGTTTAGTAATGAGAAATGAGTTAAAGATTGTATTGATATTTTATGGGATGGTTCTAGCTTCGATTGTATACTGGTTTTGTATATATTGCATGGTATTACTATTCAGCTAGGTAGGTTTAGTTTTTTCTCCACTTCTTATATTAGAGTAAGAGAGTAAGTAAAATTCAAGTTAAGCACCATCGCATTTGATGGTATTTCCTTAGGACTGTTTTTTCTATATTATTGCAATAATGTTTTCTTAACATTTTTGAGATTGACACGCAGAGGTTACACCAAATTTAGATGGCGTAAACAAACAGTAGGTTACCCAAAATGCTCCAGACCTTGAAAACGATCGTTTCGTTAACTTAAAGAGGATGGAAAAAAGGAATTTAACATTTCGTGTAAACGAACTTTTGTTTACCCTTGCGTTTGAAATTTCAAGGCCTGATTTTTCTACTACTAAATCTGCCTTGACAAATGAATATTATACCATATTTTGGCAAATTAAGGTTTTGGTTATAAAGGGCTCAATTAAATGAAGACCATACAAATTAAGATAGGCATATTGTAGCAGAAAATAAGAAAAAAAGCTGTATTAACAAAGATGATTAAAATATAAAGTTGTATAAATTAAAGCTCCGATTACCATTTTGTTTTATCGCAGAAATGTTGCTATTCATATTGGGAAGAAATTGTATAAAACAATTATACGTGGATTATACATCTACTTTATTAATCACCTATTTATTTCAAAATAACAAATCTCGAGCAATGAAATAGATAGCATTATCTAAAAAGGTATTAAATGATAATTATATGATAACATAATATTCTCAGTATGAATAGAGCCAAAGATGTGGGGTCTTTTTTTTTTAGCTTGATCTTGCTTTGATTTACTTTTGCCTCTATCTTCTAATTTTGGCCTTCGTTTTTGATAAAAATTAGCACAGACACAGCACAGCACAGTTCTTAATACTAATCTTTGCACCGCCAATTGAAAAAAACTATTTCTTTGCACTGTTTTTCTCACTTAAAGTGAAACCAAAAGTACTTCATATTTCCCCAAATAATTGATCAATTTTTTTATCGATTGATTTATTATTTATTATGATCTACAGTAGTATCTGATAACAATGTGTCCTGAAAATTTCAGAGCCACTAAATACTCGGAAGGTACTTTCCGTGAAAAGACTTGCACGTTAAGAACACCATGATACTACCATATGCTATTATGTATGCGATATGCTATTATATGAAATTTCTCAACTTCAAAAGTAAAGTCCAAATTTATCTTTTGTCTAATGTCGTTATGATAACAATAGTAAATATTGAAGTCAATCAATTACTACTGTTTTGTTAAATCATGAATTTTTAACTTAATCTTTTATGTTCTAGGTTAGATAACATTAGCCTTACCCTGTAATATTTTGAAATGGTTTTGTGAGTAAATTCAAAAAAAAAATGGGTAAGTAAGATTTGTTTTTTTTATTGCTTTGAGAAAGACTGCACCACAGATATTGTTGTTGTTATTCAAACACATCTGTGAGTAAATTTTTTGCCGGTATATAATTTGACAGATAATTAATAGTTTGAACAAATTGGATGAGTGCAGCCTGTAGCAGTATATTAAAATCACGAATGAACTGTGAATTATGAATTATTAAGAAAGTAGTTTCTTTTGTTTTTTTATTTATTCAAACTATTTATTATTAACTAATAAACCACTTTTTTGGCTAATTTGTGAAACATTGTACTCGGTTTATGAAAGATTGACATTGATGCACTCGAATTCTCGAATTTACTGCAAGAGTAGGTAATTATTAGATATAGTTTGAATATTGGTGATGATTTTATTTAGAACCAAGCAATTTAAGATCCAAGCAATGCTGTATTTGCTGCTTTTTATGCACAATTCTATTTTAGGAAATGAGAGCAGGGATATGTCACAGCAGCCATTAGAATACGATAAGCTAACTGGATACAGATCTGATAGGCTTTGACGATCATCATCATGGATAACTCTGCCATTCTTTCAGCCGTAAGTTAAGTTTTTGGTGCTCAATTGAAATTAAATTTTCGTGATTAGAAATGCTTTAAAATTCTAAATTCTACATTGAATTTAGCTCTGGAATAAGTCGAAGAGGTGCCCCAGACCTGGGGTCGATATTTTTGCATGGCGCAGACATTTATGGACGATCCAAAAATATCCAAAAAAGTTAATAAATGTTCATAAAAGTCCAATTTTTTTTTAAAGAAACTAAAGATGTCCAAAAGTGTCCAAAGATGCCGACACTTAGTCTGGGAGTGTGTGTGAGTACAAACAAATACTATAATAGTGATTTTACCTTACCACTTAACCTTCTTTTTTAGCATGAGTTTTATGAAAGATACCATGCAGAAGAAAAAGCATATGATATCTTTGAAGAAGTTGATGATGGCATAGGTAAACACTCCTCTTTGTTTTAAGTATCAGAATCATTTCCTTGGCTTTAAAGAATTTGAAAGAAGCAACACAACGTGTTAAAAAAGTCAGTTTTTATTGTCGGCTTGTATGCAATGCAAAGGTCCTCTCATACGATGAGCTCCTTTATTTCGAACCACTTTGTTCAAAGTCTCATTTCAGCTTTAGATTCTTGAGATACCTGGAGATAAAAAGGCTCTCATTTAAACAAATTGTGTTAAATTTTTTGATTAACATGAAATTCGCAATTTCATTTTACATTTTCAAACCTTATTTCAGATGACAATGCTGGTAAAAAAAAGAAATCAGCAATATCATCAATCCCACTGGATGTAAGTATTTAATGTTATTTCACCTTAGAAATTCATCGTCTTTAATAGGCATATTCATACTAAGAAATGAAGTGCTCATTAAAACCTAAGTTATGTTAGGTATTCTTCAATTTATTCCTTTTTCTTTTTAGTCTGCTATCAAAGAACCCCCAAAAACTCACGAAGAGCTGACGAAGTTTCTACAAGAACACTTGCGAATTACAACACTAAGATTCACATCTGTAGAAAATCAAAAACAGTTGGTATGGATTATAAAATGTTTTTTAAATTAATTTTCAAAAATATTAGTGGTGCCAAACATATATTTTGTGTTTAATTATTTGATCCATTATTTTTAGGCGGATGTCTTGACTCTTGCTATCACTTCGATTTGGCCCCAGCATAGAAAACATGTCCCTGATCCTTTTTTGGTAAGGAAGCCTCTTTATTCATGTTGATATTTTTTAAGAAAATATTGAAAAATGGCTTCAAAAAAACGCAATTTTGTGGGAAGTGCATCTTATTTTGATACAGACTATAATGTGTAAGGTATGGAATGTTAATATGGAATGTTGATATTTCTATACAATGAAGCAAATTTTAAATAATTTCTCATCAGACGTTTTCTGTAATTATAGAGTGAAATCGGTAACAAGGAGCTTCAAAGGTAGGCTTTGTAATTTCGTTCTTCAATTTTCTAATATAATTTCCTCATTGTTTGTTGATTCTAATGTGTTTTTTTAAATGGTGATGTGTTTTTCTTTTTTAGGAGGATAGCTGTTTATATTGTTCAAACTGCTGAAGAATTATTCTACGAATATGTTGCAAAAGCAGAGGGTAAGCATAATTGAGATATATGAATGGCTTCTAATAGTTGATCTTAATCTTAAACGTTATGAAAAGGCCTCACAACATTTCCTTTTCTACAATTTTTTATGAGACCTTAAAATTATGCTAGACATGGATTTACAGATATTTGTATGATTTTTCAGAAATCCCCTTTTGATGAATCATCACCCTTTGTCTCTTTTTAGAGGTTAACGAGAAAGCTGTTTTTAGTATGGAGGCTAACTTGAGTCGCTTGAAAACTCAAATTCTACATGAAGCAAATACTTGGTATGGATTTTTTAAGTATAAATTTTAAAAGGAAACTCCTAAATGAAAATCTTATGTAATGGTTTCTGTAATGTTGATATTCAAACACACGTGTCCTTCTTCTTACTAGTTTGAACTCTATTCTCAAATGATATCTGTTTATTTGTTGAAAATAGTGATACTTTGATTGGTTTTCATATAAAGATTATATCAAGATGTGAAATTTCAAAAAGCTATTCAGCCCTGGAAGTCGCCTCAGTAATCAGCAGTTAATGCTAGCATATAATGTCGATAATTACCGCGAGCGGCCCTTGTAGTCTCTAGCCTCTGCAGGCAGCCCATGCTATTGTCCCCCTAAAGAAGGTCATGTAAATATTTGGTTCATCTGGCTGAAATTCCTGCTCAGAGACTCTAAAAAACAAAATTTTCTTCAACCCTTAACCATGTTGGGCGGCATCTTTGGAAAAAAAGGGGCGAATCAAAGTTCAAAATTCATACGCTTAGCGTCCATTAGTATCGATATATTATATAAGGCGCTGGGTGTTAATCATTCTAATCAGCAGAAATCGCACTTTATATCTATAATCCTTAGCGTCCAACACTTTACTCCCCCAACTGCCCCCTTTTCGTTAATTGGACACTAAATGTAGGAATTTCGAACTTTGATCGTGTGTTTAATATTTTCTCTCCATTGAGTTCCAACATTTTTTATAGTTTAAATGCGTTGAAAGTAAGAAGAAAATTAGTGGCTCACATGAGAGATGTGCCAGATCATGAATGGTTCAATAAATCCAAAAGTGATAATGCTATGTTATATCCAGATTTTGGTCCACTGGTATGACTGTTAATTTGAATTTGTAATACATCGACTCTTTACTTTTTATTATTTTGTAAAGTAGGCACGTAGCTGTCCTTCAACATTTAAGAAACAATTAAAAATTGGAAGGTGGCAAATGGTAATAAATAATTCGCTATAAAATTGAGGCATTTCATTTATTAAGCCACCAAAAAAACATGGAATAATAATATTTTTTAAAGATTTAATTACTGGAGGGGAGCAGTTTGTTGAGAAAAATTGTACCAGCTACGTGCCTGTTCTAGAGAAGAACTTTAGCTATTTTTTTTCGAAACTAGTTTTAAATTTCGTTACTTTTTTTGTAGGATGACAAGACAAGGATTAAACTTGAAAAAAGTCAGCTTCATTTTCAACGAAAGCAAGTCGATGAGGTGAGTAAACTCTTTCATTTTTATTTGAATGCTGATTGATATTATCTAATGCTTTTGTTTCAAACTTT
>JAUKPT010001373.1:0-15489 GCA_032273505.1 Nanomia bijuga
TAAGATTCTATGATTGGATTCTGAGAAAAACTCTGGACTAACGGACGGACGAGGGCCAATCTATAGGACCAACCTCCTTGAGTCGGTGGGTCCAAAAAACAACAACTATGCAATGCTTTGGGAAACAAAAATCTGTTGATACTGTTTACATCATTGTTGAGCATTCAACTGCATCACAAGAAAACAATAATAATTTGATAGATATCCAATGTCAATAACGTGTAAAAGTCAATTTGCCGAAGAGTGGATAACATAAATAGGGTGTTGGTGAGACAGGTACTTCAATTTTCTTATATTGAGGGTACTAAGAAACAATGACAGTATACAAGCTCTTATTTTGATATGGAAAAAGAGTCAAACAATAGGAGGGTTTGCAAATTGCACGATTAGAGTCAACATCCACTGATGAAGCTGTAGTGTATTTGACGCCACACGACAATATTTTCACTACAGGTTACATATCCATGGACCACTATATTAGCACGATCAACGAGTTAGATTTGAGTGAAAACCATGCCAATAACAAAACTGACCGTATATACAGAGTTCCTGACATATTGACAATACCATATTTACCTATTCTTTTAAGACTTTAGTTAGATAGCGAAGTCATTTTTTTATAGTCGTTTGTCACACCGACGAACAATTACATAATCTTGTTTGAGATCAGTTTTTGCTTTTGTTTTTGATGAAAACTATGATTAGAAATCAAATTCTCCAAATTGATATTTCCAGTAAAAATTCCTAAAATTTCATTTTCTTAAGTGACAAGTTCAGAAACTTTTTTGCTTCGAAATTTGCTTGGCACTTAGAAGGATGGGGCTCTATAACAGAGCGTTCTCTCATTTATATTCAGATCTGAATCCAAATTTTAGAGGTTTTTGTGTATAAGAGCTTTTAATTTCTGACTACAATATTAGGAGGTTATGTTCTATTTGTCATATTTTCTGTATTAATGTGATAAATTGTGAAGTATGAAAGTTTTATATTCGTGAGCTGACATCCATCTATTTAGATGTTGGTCCTTAACCAACAGATTGGTTATCATTTACTGCCTGAACATCTCTCCTTTAGAACAATTTTGCGAAAACCAAGACGAAGAGAAAACATTAATTTATATCATACCATAATTCCAAACTATCAATAGGTGTCGCAATCTGATAACTTGATTCGAGAGGAAATTCACTCTCCTTAGTGTACGTTAGTACTGTTTAAACCATAGAATTTTCATGAGATTTCTAAAAAAACAATAATAATCTGCGTCAAGAAGGTGTACAAGAGTTTTCAACAGTGATTTACCCCTCAACTTGATTCTTCAATTGTTTATTAGTGTTGATATCAAAAGGCATTATACATAATTTTTCACTGACGTACATACATACAGTGTCCCTAAAAGACCGAACGAATAGAATAACTCAAAATACTTTGTTAGTTATCATTTTGCAAAAGAGTTGGGCTTTGATTGTTTAGGCAGTTTAGTTAAACTTTAGTTAGATCTAATTCAATTTTTTGAAAAATATATCAATTACTTAAATTGTATTTTTGACCAACTCACAAGTAATTGAGTTAGAGCTAACGTATGAAGTCGGATAATAGCAGAATTTACTCTGATCATCACTAAGTGATTCGAATCACCTAGTGATACGTTGAATCACTATGTGATCAATATAAATACAGTCAAAAAATTAAGTTAACTTAATATTTAGCATAGTTTAGTGATTCAAATTTAGTTATTCAATGGTAACTAACTAGGGGCGGTATGTAAGTTAACGTAGTAAGTATGTAAGTATGTAACGTATCAGCGTAAGTTACCTTGTCCTGTATATACGTATCACTAGGTTCAGCTACAGAATTTACACTCTTCACTTAGTAATACGTCGTATCACTAAGTTATTTGAATAACTAAGTAATGCTCAGTCTAAATTCTGCTAATCTTTTTAGTAGTCACTAAATTTCAAGGTGCAAGTTTAGTATAGTCTTACCAACATAAAAATATATTAACTTTTATTTTAGTTTTTATTTACTTCTAAATTAATTGCTTTCTTATGGTAATGGAATTTAATCCAAATTAATCAGTTGCAATTTTTAAAAAAATTAACCACCCACTTCCATTTATGAACACCCCACCTGTTTAGTGATTTTACTGAAATTGCTGACCCCCCTGCTTATTAAGAACCACTCCCAACTAAGGATTTTGATACAGAAAAATCGAATAATTTGCTTTTAAGTTGATTTTTTTTAAATAAGAACAAATAAATAACGAAAAATAACGAATGTCTAAGTAACGTCGAAGTAAATTATACTTCATTCAATACATCGAAAATATTTTGTTCATCGGTGACAATATATACAATGTCATCATAAATAGAGACATGGAAAAACAATTTTAATTAAAAAAAACATTCTCCTCATCCGCTTAATGTAACTGAAAATACACCCAGCCCCAATTTACTAAAATTTCTTGAAATGTAGACCCTCCCCTGCTACTACACCCCCCCCCCTACAATTAGCTTCAGGAGAGTAAGTTATTTAGATCGTTCCGTCTTGGTAAGGTCACACTGTAGTGTGCATATGTTATTTTTCTATTGTTGGATACATTCCATAGTACTTCTTTTATTATTCCATCAGCAATTTATTACGGTCAAGGGAAAGTGAGCTTTATTAATCAAAAACTTATAACAAACTATTTTTTAAAATAGTAATCTTTTAACATGAGTTCCAACTCATAACAGCCATCTAATCGCTAATATTTTTCTAGATGGAAGTCTCTAGGTATCTCTAGAAATCCCAGAAATCTCTAGAAATCTCTAGAAATCCCAGAAATCCCTGAAAATCTCAAGAAATCTTTAGAAATCTCTAGAAATCTCAGAAATCTCAGAAATCTCTAGATATCACTAGGGATTTTTAGATATCTCTAAAATTAGAAATCTCGAGAGTTAACCCTCAGGTTTAGTTTGATAAATGATGATTTAAGATTTATGTTTGTTTTCTCCAGCAAAATTGACGCCATGTGAGATTTTTGAATCTGCAAAAAAATGCATGAGCTGTGAATTAAAGTCGAATAATTAAGGTCGAATTTGTGATTTTAGCACAAAAATTGGCTAAAACAGGCCACTATTCAGAAACTTTGCACCATTGATTTAAATTATGGGTCTCAAACATGATTTACAGCCAGTTTATTTCAATCTAAGTGATGTTTCACAAATAGAATTTGAAATTTACTGTTGTTTAAATTGGTCTAAAAAGGGTCATAAAATGCAAAACGAACTTTAAACTTTTTCTCAATATTATTGAAAAAAAGCTTATAACGTAATCAATTATAGTTCAGTTATACTTCTTAATAACTCTTAAACTCATTTAGCCCTCTTAAAACTCCAGATTTAAAATTAAAATTCCATAGAGAATATCAAGGTCCTTATTGAAATTTGAGTATCAATCTATAGTGATGGTCAGAAAGTGTGTGGGATAAGTAGTATATATAAATACGAAAAACAATTTCAACAAAATAAATAGGATGTCTATTCTATAAGATCATCAGATCAATATCGAGAAAAACTGAGTTCAGTTTACAACAGTAAGGATGCCTACTGTTGCGACATCCGCTAGGAAAAGAATTGTGTTTTCTAGCTTGGATTATCTTTGAGGGTCCCCGAATGAACGAAGTTTTATCGGACTATTTCCCAGACAGGGAAATCACTATATCAATGATCAGTGAAATTAGTAATACAATTTTATTTCGTTATAAAGAGTTCTAAAACAGTGAAAACGCCAAACTGGGCGTACGTAATATAATCTAAGTTATTTCTTATGATTTCCTTGTTTATGTAAGTACGTAGTTCAAAACTGATACCCGTGATTCGTTCAAGTCATCTTATAAGCCATTATACGAGTCTCGTCTTCGGTTTATTTCGGACATGCACAGTCCAGTGGGTACGAAAATGATTGAATAGTCTGTCGAAGTCTGATCAAGTGTGTCTCGAGTTTCAGACAAAGTCTTCTCTCGAATTTGCTTTCGATCGAACTGCTTTGTGGTGATTGTCGATCTTCTTCCCTCTCTTTCTTAGGGTGATTGGAGGACGGTAGCGTGAGTCGCAGACTTCTGCTTTTGCTCATTAAATTAAGTCTGTCTGATATACATATTTAGTTTATATTTAATTATCTATTTGTTTCTGTATATTTATATAATTCTATAACTGGAACGTTTAGTTACCTTCGAGTATTTCGAAGTATTTATAGCAGGAACCTTTCGTTACCTTTGAGTATGTCGAAGTATCTGTTTCTATATTCATATAAGTTTATAACAGGAACATTCGTTATTTCTATATATATATATATATATATTTATTACTTTAACAACAGAACGTTTCGTTAGAGTATGTTGGAGCGTTTATTTCTATATTTATATCATTTTTTTCAGCAGGAACATTTCGTTATTTCCATATAAATTTATATCCTTTTAACAAGCATGTACTCCGCTAGACTCATGCATTTCTGACCGTCCTCTCCAGTGATGTAGGTCGAATAGCAGGAACTTCTGCATGTTCAAATCTTTTTTGTATCCTTCTATTTTCATACGCCTTTTTTTATCATCTTTTGTTATTCTCTTTTGTTCTCTTTTGTTCTCTCTTCAAAACGAGGCTTCTTCTGACCTGGTATCGTTTCTACTTTTTTAAATATATCACCTCTCTTGCTTATTTTATATCTGTAAATCTTTCCTTTTTCACCTTTATGTGTGTCAGTTTTCTTACGTCATTTCATTCAGTTCTTATGTGTCTGTTTGAGTTCACTCCAGTATTCTGTCCTTATGGATTAGTTTGTCTGTGGCTTTTTTGCACGAATTTGATATTTCATTTTTCTGATTTTCTAGGTCATTATTAGACCTTTATCACAACACCTACACAATTTTTCAAGGTTATACAAGGTTTTTCTATCATCTATGCACTTTTTCAACGTTTTCAGACTACAAATTCTAGATTATCCAAGATTTTCTTTATGCATGCTGAGAAAGTTGACAAAAAATCTAAAGAAGGTGGCAATACACTTTATCAACCGGATACGTTAAACTCATTCAGAAATGCTTGGCAATGTGTCGTAGAATAAAACAGATCTTCTTACAACATTAAGACTGATCTAAAGGTTAAAAGGTTGGGACAAGTGTTGGTATCAAGAAATGGTATCAAGGGAAATAAAACCAATGATGCCCACCCCTTGGAAGAAAATAAAGTCAAAAATTTATTTGAATGTGGTTATTTTGGTGCTGCTTCCCCACGATTTTACAAAAAACACTTTTGGTGGATTTTCACAACTCCATTTGGATATTGTGCTTGCAATATGAATCTGTGAAGTTGCAATTTGGCAATGTAAAGTTACTTAAAGCCACTGATGGCAATAAATATATTGGAAGGGACAAGGAGAGAGGAACTAGAACAGGTGAAAACAGTATGTGCCATCAAAGGACATATAATTGTGGTGTTTATGAAACAAAAACTGATTGATGCTCAGTTACGTTTTATAAAGAGTAAATCAAATGACTCAAGATTTTATTTAACACTGATACCTGTTGATTGCATTAAATACAGTATTTGATATTACTCTACTCCACTTGGGAAAAATCAACTTGGGAAATTTATATCTGGTGCAAAATTAATTTTGACAGATCAAACAAATGGTACGGAATCAAAATGCAGCAGATCTAAAGTATTCACATTGCGCGAAAAACAACGATTACAATTCTGCTAAACTACAACAACATACATCCTATGCATGTATCTCAAATGAGTGGACACAACTTTTTAATTTTGGTAAAATGATCTAGATAGATGTAATATTTTGATAAAGTTATTAGACAGAAACTCCAGTGAAATATCCTGGTAAACAGGTCTATAGTCTGTTTCAAAATAAGTTGCACTTCCCACATTTGTGCATTTTCTGAAGTCAATTTTCAATATTCTTTGATACTTTTTTTTTTGTTCGAAAGCCACATCAGAACACTTGCTCAGAATTTGTAAAAAAAATCATTTAAATTAAAGAAACTGAGGAAAAAATGAAAAAAATACACCAAAGAAATCCTCAAACTTTGGGAATCTCGAAAATGTATAGGTTGTTGGGGTTAGGAGCAATATTTACTGAGAAAATGGGCAAAGAAGGGGACCGACTTTTAACTTGTTTTTTTTCTTGGACGGGGGTTTTTGATTTTCTGTTCTTCTATTTCTGCATTTTTGATAAAAATTAAATCATTGAAGGAAAAATGGTACTTCTTGTGCTCCAATAACAACTTCCTGGATTCTATCCAGTTAAAGTTCTTGTTTACAACTTTTATAATTGTCAAAAATATCATTACATGATACGTGCATGGTTCTTTACTGAGGGCTATATAAGGATTTGATGACATGTTTTTTATTCATTGAAATATCATATATGTTCTACATATCTCCAGTTAATGAGAGCTTTTCAGCACCCTTTTAAGGCATTTACTTCAATTAGTTCTCTGGACGGGTTATATTTGTCATTGTACTGGAATTCAATTTAAGCCGTATGGACACTTGATTTATCACATATTGTTGCCACTCGTTTTATTCCTTAATTACAATTGATAGAGGTTCATTGCCTTGGTTTAATTATCTTACTATTTCCAGATATTTATAACGTATTTGAATGTACTAGAGCGATTATATCAGAGATAATGAATATTATGTTTTATGTTGATTTATGTGTTCCAGTTAAATGAGAGCTTTTCAAGATACGTTTGAGGTATTTACTTCAATTAGTTTTTGGAACTGGATATATTCATCATCAAAACTTCTAGGAGATATTTGATTTACTGTCATTTCTCGTCATTCATTGCCTGTATGTCTTATCTACAATTTTCTCATAAACTAGGCGTGGGACCTTTAAGAAACTTGGCATGAAGTTAGAGGACAATAGCCGAAAGAGACTGACTGAGTCAGAATTCCCTAGAAAAATCTTGTTCTTGAGAAAAGGTGACCACAAAGTTCCAAAATTTGGTGAAAAATGTTTTTTTTTGCATTTTGCTGAAAATTTAGTCTGTTAATGTGTATGTTTTTTTATCTGAACTTGTTCAGTAAAATATTCTGCATCTTTTAGCAAAGGAACAAATCTGGTTCTTGAGCTACAGGACTAAAAAGACTCAATTTTCAAAAATTTAATATTTGTAATGTTTTTGTCCTATGGTATTTATTTTTACTTTCCTATCAGACTTGATACAATTTTAACAAGTTATATATCAAAATTAAGACCATTATACACCACGGTTCTCGTCCTACAGCCCAATATCTTTAGTCACAAATTGAGTCATGAGAGCTTTCTAAAATTTGGCATGGAATTAGGAGACAATGGTAGAAAGAAAGCGAGCCAGATTTTCTAGGAAAAATATAAGAAAGTGATAAAATTTGGTGAAAATGTGTTGTTGTTTTTTGCATTTTGTCAAAAAATTTAGCATATTTTTCAAATTTTCTTTACTTTTTCTTTAGAAAATTAAGTATGTTTTTTTTTGTTATGTTTGAATTAGTTAAATAAAGAAAATTTCTTATTTTTCTAGTTCAAAAGTATCTTAATTTTATACAATTGAATCTTTTTATTTTTTCCTTTGACTTTAAGTGATCTCATGTACAAATATCAAACATTTCCATATGACAGTTACGATTATTGGTCTAAATGTTAATTCATTTAATGGTGGGTCCACTAATGGTTTTTAGCTTGTTTACTCAAATGTATAGAAATATTGACTCTAGATACAGAATAACAAAGTCTCATCATTTCTGCAATTTCATAAAATCCTGTTTCGTGACTGCACACATCATTTCTGAATTACTTTAATATTTAGTAACTTAAATACTTTATTTTGTTATAGTTATTAAAAAAGCACTATGGGACCTGTTCCCCGCACTGCACCAACAGACGATTCTTTAACAACTCCAGAATCTAGTAACATAATTGTATTTGATTGCTCGAAAAAAGAAAATTGTACACCAAATCGAGGTTACAAAGCATGGTGTCGCAAACTGAAAAACAACTGGAAGGTTGTTATGAATAAGGAAGAAATAACTATCGAACGCTTGTCAATTGCACGCATGTTGATCATTCCTTCTCCTACTGAAAAATTCAAAGCATCTGAATTTGAAGCGATGAAAGCTTACCTAACGAAAGGTGGGAGTATCTTTGTTATGTCTGATGATGGTGGCGAAGGAAACATGAAAACGAATTTAAATTTTCTTCTCGAAGATTACGGGGTGATGGTTAATTCAGATGCAGTGGTACGAACAAATTTTTATAAATATTTTCATCCAAAAGAAGCTGTCATACCAAATGGTGTTTTGAATCGGGAAATCAATAAAGCTGCTGGTAAGAAGTTTGCAACTGACTCGTCAATGGAAGACACTGATGTGACTCACAGTCAATCATGCTTATCATTTTTATATCCTTATGGTGCAACTCTGGCTGTTGATAAGCGTTCATCTTCAGTTCTTTCTACGGGAAGTGTCTGTTTCCCATTATTCCGTCCTATCTGTGCTTTCCATTCTGTTAAAGGTTCAAGCGGCAAGCTTTGTGTTATTGGTTCATACCGAATATTTCATGATCAATACATCGATAAAGAAGAGAATTCAAAGCTACAAGATGTTATCATGAGATGGCTCACAACAGATACAATAAGGTTGAATCTGATCGACACAGAAGACCCAGAAGTCCACGATTACCATTACATTCCCGACACACTTGCTAGAAGTGAGAGGTTGAAGATTTGTTTACAAGATGGCGATGAAGTACCTCATGACTTCACTCAATGTTTTCATGAATCTTTATACAGCCTTGATACAAAGATGTTACCACCTACATTGCGAGCATTTGATGAACTCAAAACCAAACACGGCACATTATCGTTGATAACGCCACAATTTGAAACTCCTCTTACACCACTGGAACCATCTGTGTTTCCATCACAATTCTGTGAATTGCCTGGTCCATCACTTGATTTATTTGATCTGGATGAAGCGTTTTCATCAGAACAAACTCGAATGGCACAATTGACAAATAAGTGTACTGATGAGGATCTGGAGTATTTTGTGAGGGAATCAGGAGATGTTTTAGGAGTCACCCAGAACCTTCCTAAAGAGTCTCGAAGTGCAAAATATATTCTTGAGTACATCTTCACACAAGTTGTAGAGTTCAAGAAATTGAATCAGGATATGTCATATCAGGATGATGAATTAAATGTCATGTAGATTTAGAGGATTACCTACAAATTATCAGTAAATTCTAAGTTTGATTGGTTGGAAATCTTATTATCAACAATCTGATTTGGTCACATTTAAAATGGCACAAAATGTTCTTTTTTACAGTATAGAAACATTTTAAGTGAACCAATCAGTTTCTTGATGATGTAGAAAATCCCTTACCTGAGCAGAATGGAAAATAAAATGAAGGGAATGGGGAGGGCATAGAGAATTTCAAATATGGTTTTCAAGGGCACAAACGATTTTTGTTGAATCGCTTTAAGCTTGACTTCCAAATTCAGCAGATGGTAGTGATTTGAAGGAAGAAAGAGTACACAAGCAAAATTTGCCAATTACTGTTTTTTGTTAAGGGAAGCAGGGCGATTTTAGCCCCTTTTAATGTTCTTTGATTATATCCGGAGAAAGAAAGGAGTGCCTTATCCTTTTGGTAATTACTTCTTATGCAAGTAATTTTTTTGTTTGGCAATTCCCTATGGGGCTATGTTAAGATAAGTTCATCAAAATCTTTACTTAAGAAAATGAGTTACATCAATAAGGTTCAATGAGAATAAAACTAAAGGGGAAAGGAATTTTAAGTATGAAATTTATCAATTATTTTAATATCAATATTGATTCGTTTTTTCATTCTTCATGGACACGTATGCGTGTTAGATTCATTCACTGAAGAGAACATGAAAGTCAAATTAAGTAAGAACAAATGTGATCGAAGCTTATAGCTTGCTTGCTTCAGTGCAGCACATACTCTGTTAATTATTTTTCTATTAAATCAAAATCATATAAAATGAACAATCATCTATGATGTGATATCTTAATTTAATTTTTCTAGATTAATATTTATTTTAATTTTTTTCTTGTCATTTTTAATCTGTATAATTTTTTGTCTTTGTTTTATTATTGGTTCTTTGTCTTGCGTATTGTTTCTTGTAATGTTAAAATTGAGAAGATAAATTAGTGGTATCATGGTGGCAATAAGCTCTCACTCTTGGCCAGTACCAGGCTTAAATTACTTTCACTTTGCAAATGCCCTGATTGATAGACTCTGCAGCCAGTAGGGTTGAGGTACCAACATTGCAAATGTGTCTGTAATCCACTTAAATACAAATAAATAATTTTTTGCCAAAGTTGTATTCTCAAGCTAATTTACTTTTGGACCCCAGCGATAAGCGGACAGGGTCCTATAGGATCAGTGTAGTTAGTAATAGTTGGTTACACTTTCAATCAAAAACAGCTCTAAGGATTTTTTTGATATCGCACATGAAGTTAGGGCAGTATAAGGGCTAAAAAGTATCAAAGCCCAATTTTTCGGGAAAAAAAAATCCGTTTTAGCTATTTTTGACTTTTTTAGGCTCAAAATGGCTAAAAATCAAGGTTTTTGCCACAAAATTAAAAAAAAAAATTTACATTTTTTTTTATTTTTCAAATTCAGTTGAAAAATGCAAAAAACGCTTTGACGGAAGGGGGTCCACATCAGGTAGTCTTGTTTTTACTCGTAATATAATATCTAAAAATTTAAATGCTTACAAACACCCAAGATTTTCTTATTTTATTATTATCAAAGCACAAAATTCTGCTTTTCTGGGCACATTGCACAAGAATATGACATTAAATTATGTTTCAAAATAAGTGAGGTATTTTTAATTCTTACAGTTTGTAAGAGACTGCTGAGCACTTCATTACATATTCACTTGAAGAAAAATGAAGAAAAAAATTTCCAACTTTTTCCCTGTGTCATTAGAAAGTTTTAAGATTATACCACAACAGGGTCCCCAATCTTTGGGGAACTCAAATGTATTTATTTTTATTCTAGCTTCATTTTACATGAAGTTGCAGTATGTTGTGTGATGCATTTAGAGCATTTTTTTACTAGAAAAAGATACAGAAACTTCATGAAAAATTGAACTAGAATAAAAATAAATACATATTTGAGATTCCCAAAGATAGGGGAAAAGTGAAAACAAATATTTTTTTGGGTGTCTAGACTAAAATTACCATATTTTGGGATTTTGGTTAAATCTTGTCATTTTAGACAGACCAAAAAGTTTTCTATGATACTTGAATAAAACCCTAAAACTCTTTCTCCAAAATTATGACGAGATAGTTTATTTTTTGGACATGTAACTTCTGGCCTTTTTTTTGGTGAATAGCTAGCTTTTATTATTTGCTAATTTTGGTCCATTCCAGTATTAAGGCCTAGCATAATTTCTCTCAGTAATTTCATGTCAGTATGTGGAAATCCAAATATAGCAAACCATTCCATTTCCATCTACTTTTTATCCTCAATCGAGCTAACTCGTCTGCTTTTGAATTTTGAACTTTTACTGGAATGGATTAAAATTAGCTTATATATAGTGACGGTAGCTTTATCAGCCTGATCACATGTCACATTTGAAATCAGCATTATTGACACCTAAACTATTGACCCATTGTTTTATCCATTGAGATGTCGTCTTAATGTCAATTCTCTGTTTCTTGTTATTAATTCATTAATTTTATACCTAGGACTTCACCACTGAAGGAAGTCATAATACTGATACTGGAAACGTTGCAGGGTCACTTGAAACCAAATTCAAATACGCAGACTATGGTGTAACCTTCTCTGAAAAATGGAACACGGACAACATCATTGCAACTAGCATCAGTGTCGATAATAAAATTGCAAGTGGATTAAAAGTAGATTTTGATACTACTTTCGCACCAATTACAGGAAAGAAATCTGCCAAAGTCAAGGCTGCTTACAATGGATGTGAATACCTCCACACAACAGCTGATGTTGATTTTGACTTTGCTGGACCCACCATTCATGGATCAGGTGTTTTTGCTTACAAAGGATGGCATGCAGGTTACCAAGCTTCATACGACACAGCCAATTCAAAATTAACTGCCAACAATGTCAGTTTGACTTACAAAGATGGAGACTTCGTCCTTCACTCTGGAATGTAAGTTTTAATAATATCAAATGACTTAAAAGTTTTCCAGATCAGTTCAGATGCTTTTCAAGGACATAGCTCTCCCTGAATTTGGTTGCTTTTTTCCTTGAAAATAGATCCAATTTTGGATAAATCCACAGATTTCCTTATATTTAGCGAAATGTCCTAATATTTCTACGGATTACTTACCAAATGCGAAAATGTAGCAGTTATTACACTTGTGTAGGGGAGGCACCCTCCATTCAGCTTACATGTTGCCAAGACACCGTCAATGTCACTGTCGCTATTCCCCTGATAGATAGTGTTTCCTTTTTTTTCAAAAGAAAAATGATTTCCTTTTTAGTACCTTCTAAGTAAATGTTTATTTTTCTATTAGTGTTGATGCCTCAAAATATGTTGGTTCCGTCCACCACCAAGTTAACTCAAAACTCTCAGCTGCTGCTTTGTTGAACTGGACCTCAGGATCGAGCACATCTAACTTCACTGTTGCTGGAAAATACACCATTGATGATGATACCTACCTTAAGGTAATGTCTCCAGGGATTCTTAGCTTTTTTTATGAAATAGGGGATCAGGAAAATGTTTTTTTTTTTTTCAAAATCTGGGAAAGTGGGCCCAAATTAGGCCAATTAGGTCCCTTGTCTTAAAATATTTTTTTTTTTTGGAAAATGAGTATGAAAAGGTTTTTGCATGGTTCGATTCTTAACTTAATATCATAAAGTGAAATTTAGTGACATAAATGCTAGTTCAGCTTGTTCTTCTTTGGAAGTGCCTAACATCCTGCAATTTTTTAATTTTCCATTACATACTAGATAAAAATATAATTTCTAATTGAAAATATCATTTTCGGAAATTTATCATTTATTCAATCTGATATATTTATTTAGGCACTCATGTCAATTCTTTACTGTTAACATTCATCCCTAAAACCCTTGAAAAAACGGCACGAAAAAAGATTTAAAACCTTTTATTTTAAATGCTTGATATATTCCTGATTTTTATAGATTCATTTTCATTTCAGGTCAAACTCGACAACAACTTACGTATCGGATGTTCGTATGTTCAAAGCCTTAAACCTGGAATCTCATTAACTATGTCATCACTAATCAATGCTAAATCCTTGGAACAAGGAGGACACAAGATTGGTTTGAGCTTAAATTTCGATGCTTAAATGTGTAATTATATCGATTGTGAATAATTCAAAGAATTGCATTATTTAGCGAACTTTAGTGGAGACATTATTTGAAGGAGAGAACTTGATGGATCAACTCGGCGCATATTATGCTCTATAAACTTCAAAAGACTTATTATTGAGAAAAAACGTAGTTTTGCTCTATGTACAAGGAGGGTTTTTAGGCTATTATATACATTTGTAAGGATGAACGTGCGTACTTATCTCATGGCATCATTGTTACAACTCTTTAGTTAGTGTTTTTAATTTTATGTTCCATTGATTCTGTTTTTTTGTTCATACCTTTAAGTAGGTAGTCTGCGCTAGGAAAATGTATATTGTATATAGTTGATCCGGTATAGTTTGCCTTTTTTATGTATGGTCAGAATAAGATTATCAGTAAAATACAAAAAAATAATTGAATTTATGTCATTCATTTTGCAATTACGTATCAGTCGGATGGGTTGGTTACACCATATTAAATTAAGTGAGGTATTAGATGTAGCTAGTTGCATGTGATTTACCTCGGATTATATTGTATATGCATGGTTGTTTCTGACGTTTTTTAAAGATATGTTTATTTCAAAACGAGTCGAGTCGGGATTTTCCTTAACCACAACTTAATCACACCTGTGGGCGGGGGTTAGTGATCAATTAAAGGGGTCATTCAGAAAGGACGTCACCGTAAAAATGACAATTTTTGCACCCTTCGCACCTTATCACTGGGTAAAAAGCAACTTTTTAAAAAAAAATCATTCGTGATTCAGATAAGTCAGGGAAGACCAGGAAAAGATCAGAAAAAGTCTTTGAGTTAAGAAAAAGTGGAGAAAAGTCGGGAAAGGCCAGGGAAGATATTTCGCCATGGTTAATATTTGTTGTTCTTCTCTAGATAATATTTTTCATTAGTGTTTCGAAATATTAATATTGTGAAAGTTTAGTTCGTCAGATGTATGAGCGTCTGACTTGACTGAATCATTTTCCTGAAAACTTAAAGCGTTCAATTTGTTAATCAACGATTGTGTCAGGGAAAAACATTTAATTCAACCTTTTTTCCTGGAAAAATCAAAATGAAATACTGTCTGAACCCTGTCATTAACCCTGTAACTATTGGGGGGTCATATGGCTCAGCGCTCCAAACGTTGGACCTGGTGACTTAGTTTTTATGTATCATACTCGAAATGCCTCCAAACAGGGGTTTGGGTGAAAAATTATGAGCCATTTTTCGAAGGTCCTCCTGAAAGTTCAGAAATTTTAAGTATTTTTACCACATTTGACCCGTGGATTGATATGTTCTACGAAATAACTACCAGGCCTTGTTAAATCTTGAATTGATGAAGTTAATTTCTTCATTTTCTCTAATAAAACAGACGAAGAACGAAGGGTGCTGGACGAACAAATATGTAACTCAATTTAATCTGTGTTTAAACAGATAACAATTTGTCTTCGAAGAGTTACTTTTTTCGTGGATACTACAGTGTCCGTAAAAAGAACGGAACGATTTGAATACATACAAAATAGCGATATGTAAATAAGAAATAACTTCAAAAATTAGTTTGGTTACGAGGAATCCACCTTAAATGCCAATTCGCATTTTGGATTCAAACGCAAAATTAATTTGCCGTGAAATGCATTTTTCGGAAGAAAAAAAAGGGAAATTAAAATGACCGCGTAATTTTCATGCAGTAAAGTTGTCTGTGCAGTGATGACGTCAAAATTATTATTATTCTGATTATTTTATTGACATCAATGATAAGTGTGTAAATTGTATTTGATTAAAATCAAATATTTCCGTAGATTTGTGACCTCAAAGTTCGTCCCAGAACATGATGGGCAAATGGATGAAACTACATTTCCTGGCTAAATATATCGATTAATTTTTTTTTGTCTCATGATCTCAATTGAGACCAAACACCTACTTCAAAATGAGGCCTAATTTTTGGTCAGCTCTCCTAAATTGATTCTCCTTATGGTAGTGAAGCCAGACTTAATGCACACAATTAACAATTCGACAATTATCAATATTTCAAATATTCAATTATGGAATATTTGAAACAACTAACTTGAGTTACACAACTCCTAGGAAAATTACTAAAAGTGAACAATGTTCTAACTGGATTAATCAACGCCGAGCATTTACGAC
>JAUKPT010001374.1:0-15486 GCA_032273505.1 Nanomia bijuga
GGGATTTTTCATCATACTTCAGACATATATAACGTTCTGCATATCAGAACTATTCAGGTAAATAGCGTTTTACATACGTGGAGGGTTCCGGTGACAAGAAGAAAAGCGTACAAACAGTTTCATTCTCATTAGAATCATTACGAAGTGGACCAATTACAAGTTCGATTACTGAAAACAAAAATACTTGAATCAACCTTGAGCATTAAAACACACATCGATGAAGTGGAGTGTTGAAATGGTGCTTCTAAGAAATTGAATGAATTAAAGGTCTCACTTCAATCTATATAACATTACCTGAATATCGCACTATGATTAATTCAACAAATTGATTCGAGAAGAGAATATGCCACCTCATTAACTATTAAGAGGTTCGACTTGAAAAATGATAATTTGTGAAATTGAGAATTGAAAAATGATGCCTAATGTCTTTATGTTGACATTTACAACACTCATTTTTTAGTATTAATAAAACGATTATTTTAAGCTGTATAGATTTCTTGTATATTTTCTATTTTCGGTAACAAGTTACTTTTTAAGGAGAAAATTGGATTTTCATCGAAAAAAAAAACTTATTTAGTAAAATTAAGTGTTAATTTCACGTAAACCGGAAACTTGATCAACGACTACACAAAAAGGAGGTAACCTTGTAAAATGTACTTAGTCACCAGTCGTATATTTCATGATGGCTGCCAGCATGACGATTTATTTCCATGGTGATTTATATTATGCGTGACGACAGGTGCTTTACTTGATAACGACTAATTTGAGAGGAAAACAACAACCAATGATTGCAAGTTTATTTGCTTGGTACTTACAAACAGATAGACAAACAGACAGACAGATAAACATCTAAAGTGAAGGTTAGCACACAAGATAAGTTATGATAGACAGACAGAAACAGGTAAAAGAAAAGGTCTAGTGAAATTAAATAGCAACTACAAGACAGACACAAGAAAAGACAGTCAAAGGGTCAATCTGACAGAAAGAAGTTAAACAAGGTTCGTTCACAAACAGGGATGACAGAACAACTGACAAGAGTATTTAATGAACAAATAGAGGACAAGAAAATGAAGGATTGATCAGATGAAAAACTTAAATGCAATTGTCATTGGTAGTACGCCACCAATAATTCAAAGCAATTACATTTCTGTTTTATCTAGACAGGTTCAAGAGAATCGAGGTATCGAAAGAACTTTTAATAGCGACAAAAACCACCGTTGCAACCCATTGCATTTATGTAAATGTAACAGAAAATGAGTTTACTAATAATAGTTTACTTCGTCTTCGTATTTGCCAACGTACTGGCATTAATCAAACCGATGAAATTCGTACCACCGACCATGTCGAGCCCCTTGGACAATTTCATTCCACCGACTATGTACGGAATTCTCGACGACTTCGTCGCTTCACAAAGTGACGAAAACTCTGACAATCCGAACATGCGGACGGAAAATTCCATCTCCCGGACAATACATAACAGCAAATCGCCGAACACCTCATCATCAGTTAATTTCATCCCACCGACCATACCAACATTCGTAGATAAGTTCAAGAGCAGTCCAAGTCCAAGACAGAGTCCGATCAAGAAAGATCGGCGGGATGAAATCCGGAAAAATCCCAGTAGCGAATTGGATATGGATTTGTATTATGTAGATCAACAAGGTGAAAGTACAAGAGTCCAAGAAAAGTTCGATTTCTCCTCGATAAAATAATGCACTTGAAACTTAGTTAGAACAATCATAAATAGAGACAATTGAGAAAGAAGCCCATAGGAGTACAACAATTACGGACAGTTTCATATATGAAAATCAGTAATACTAGCGCAAGAGAAATCCTGCAATGCAAGCTGACTATCATTTCGTACCTATGATTATTGACTACACCTTATATTTATGTGACGTAGAAATTACGCTTCACTGTCACCCGAATTAAAATGCCAAACGAACTGAATATTTCCAGTAGCAAAAGAAATAAAACTGATAGACTAAATAAATTATCTTTACACGACAGAAATAAATATGTGATGGTAAAATCACTAAAATTCCCACTCCTCTTCTCGTTGTATCGTTGTATTGGAAAAGTCGAAGAGAATATTTCCCATAGCGAAACTGTTTCCCACAAACACGTCCATCTTAAAAACAATAAACGAAAAAAACGTGCACCGCGGTGAGATGGTTTTAGTGAAATAACAGGTTAGACAACGGACAGTTTTACTATAGTAAAAAAAAAAAATCGTGGTGTGACCATACATAGCGCAGACTACATATTTATCATAACGGCTACTTTTAAATTGGTTAAAATTTAAATCAAAAAAAATTGGGCAAGTAAACTAACACCGCCATTGTTCTTGACATTCATGTATGATTTTTGAATCAATCAGCTTCTTGATTATGACATTTTTAACCTACGGATGAAGCGAGGTTTGACCAACCAAGACAAACCTTTGACTACATTATACATCATTTAGAGATAAAAAAAAACGATTTGAATTGAACCAATCAGTTTCTTTGTGATGTAATTTTCAACCAATCAAATGACAAATTTGCTTATAATTGTCAGACAACTACGAAGAATGTTATTTCTGACCACATAAAAAGTACATTTAACCGAATAGAATTCCATCTATGCGATTCGATTCGAGGTTAGAATTAATCGAAATAAAAGAATTATGCCACTTAGCAAAATATGGAAAGAAATTATCCAATTTGATTGTATCCGATCATAGAGAAATGATAATGCTAGCGGAATAAGAGGGAAATCTCAGATAAATTCGAACCCATAGGCGTCAGTGTAAGAGTTAAAGAAATTTCCTAATTTGTACGTGAACCACTCTGAATGTTCATGTAATTCATTAGCTAACAACATTATATGTTAAATATTATGTCAGGTGGTGTTTCATTGCAAACAAATATTCCTCCATGAAAAATATTACCTTAACTTATATACATGGACATCTTTCGGTTATTAAATTTAAGCCTATTCAAAAAAAAGACCACACTCATCCACCTGATAAGGGGAACTAACTATACGGCAATCTTGGGAAAGTTTCTGACGAAGAAATATTTAAATATTAATGACCGCAGTGTTTCAATAGAAACTAAAATGCATTTTCTCCCTAATAAAAACGATAGATAATATCAGCCCTCTGAATTAGGCAAATCGATTACGGCATGCTCTCATCACCCTAAAAAACGGCGGAAAAGAAAGGTTTACGACAACAAAATTTAGTGATTGTAACCATATAGAGAAATTTTACATTTATAAGGCCAGTAGAATGTTTAAGCTACTTCAACTAAAATCATTTAACCCTATGGTCATTCAGTTTATAGGCATGTAAGAATACTGATCAAAAATAGATTTCATAGGAAACCAAGAATAATTTTTTTTGCCAAAATTCCAAATTTTTTCTCCATGCCATTTTCCAATTTCTTCCCTGTTTTAGGGTCCGAAACAAAAAACAAAATCAGTAAAAATCATTTATTTCTTCCCTGTTTCTATGATTTTGATCGATTTTTGATATTTTACAGGAAATAATCGTCATTCCTTCATGACGGCTCAATGACAGCAATAATTCAGCAGGCTGATTTTAACTTATAAACATGAACATCCTTCGGTGATGAACTTTAGGTCTTCTTAAACACCAACTCCAGTTGCATGTGGCGTCGCGAAGGGATGAAAATTGGGGGGCGGAAGAGGCGGGGTCGTACAAACGAATCGAAATCCGATATTCGCTAAAATAGATACTTATGGGTGAACTGACTCAAGAGACCGATGGAGCCAAAAATCCAACAACTTAAGCCAAAAATCCGATAAAATTAGCCAAATATCAGACAACATTAACCTAAATTCCGACAGCTTGAAAAAGGTAAGGGGGGATTTTGGTGGCTGGGGCATAAATAAGCAATTTTGGCCGAAATATTCACCATTACAGTTTTCATTTTATTGCCCTCTTAACTTGTTTTTAATGATAAATAGCTGGCTAGCAATATATTGTCAATCTTGTATACTTTTTTTTTGGCGAACCCGGTACTCGCCCGAAATAATAGGGCCCATTTCCCCTAGAACTGCTTTAATTTGATTGTTATGGGTAGAAAGTTCTAGGGGAAATGGGCACTATTTGACCCATTTTGGGTCCATATGGCCCCTTTTTGACCCTTTTGATGTCACTTCTTTGGTCAAATATTGTTCCTCATGACCAATCACAATCGAAGTATTGTTGAAATATACCATCCAATTCATTTTTACTCAAAGCAATCCTTTTAAAGCAGTTTTAGGTAAAATGGGCGCTATTTGACCCTTTTTTGGTCTATATTGCCCTATTTTGACCCTTTTGTTGTCGTTTCTTTGGTCAAATATTGTTCCTCATGACCAATCACAATCGAAATATCGTTGAAATTTACCACCCAATTGATTTTTACTCATAGCAATCCTTTTAAAGCAATTTTAGTGGAAATGGGCACTATTTGACCCTTTTTGGGTCCATATTGCCTTTTGTGACCCTTTTTATGTCGTTTTTTTGGTTAAATATTGTTCTTCGTCACCAAACACAATCGAATTATGATTAAAATATATCCCTATTAGGCATTTCTACCCATATCAATTATTTTAAAGCAGTTTTAGGGGAAATGGGCACTATTTGACCCATTTTGGGTCCATATTGCCCCTTTTTGACGCTTTTATCATTAACAATTGTTTCATTTGTGTTATATTCTAAACGTTAGACTTCAAGTTACATTTAGATACCATTTTTCTTATACTGCAGTCTTTTCTTGCAATCTTAATATATGAATATGTTATAAAATGGGTTTTTCAGAAATTTAGGTCTTTTTAATCTAGGGATCACATGACCCTTATTTTATGAGCTATATACTTTTGTTAATCTTTTTCTAAAATCTATACTAAATTGTCTAACATTTGCAAAAAACTGCATCAGAAAATTCCTAGTACTTTAGAAATAATGTTAGATTTACAGTAGCCCTCATCATTATTTTTTACGTAATTTGCGAGTTTCCCATCCGTGTAGTATAGTAGTCCGTGGTTTAGACTTTACCCTATACCTATCTACTTTAATTTACTTTTCAAAAACTTTCTATCATCAACACCAAAAAGTAAATCCAAACATGGTCCGATTTGAACAATTTACACCTAAACAATAGCCTAATCTTATTTCAATTTCCACTTTCGCTTTCCCTTTGAGGAATAATGCAGAAGTATTTGATGTCATTCTCTTCCCCAAATATTAACCAATCAAATACCAATATTGATCAACTAATCGAAACCACGTATGTAAGGGTACCTCGTGAGAGCGAAGACGCATTTATTTATACGTGTATTTATTTATCTTTTTTATATTTTGTCAACACGGTATTGTTGGTGGTAAATGTGAATTTTGAAATCAAAAATTCGATTGCTCTTATTACGTCGCAATTCCAACGGGCGATCAAGCCAAATGTATTCCTGTAAAAGAAATAACATTTGGATTAAGATCTGAATGACATGAACAGACTCCAATTTCTTAGTAAAAAAAGACAGTGGATGAGTTATTTTTCAAATTTTATAAATTTTACGTAATTTTGCCATGGGAAATAAAAAACGAAAAATCTTAATAGTTCGATACAAAATGTCATCATTTAATGTTTTGTTAAAACAAAAAATGTAGAAAACAGTTCAATATTAACCAATAAAATCGTTATAAAAATAGCAGATTTATGCTTCATTTGCGGACAATCCATTTGTGAAACAACTTCTTGCAACGAATCTGTGAAAGACCGTACAGATTAGAGAGCACTAGATTAAGTTAAATCGACATTTTTTCTTTAAGCCTGACACCCTGTAAAAAAAGATTTTGTCATCTTTGTTCTGTTTAATGACCAGCCAATATTGATATCTGTGTCTTTATTCAGTGATATCATCTTATACTATAACTTTTCTTGAAGCTCGTTAATATTTCGGTCAGATCTCTATTGTTGACCTTCCTCTCTCTAAAGAGAAGAACAAGGAATCTGGGTACGAATAAAACAAGCAAAATACTACTTTCCTTTTCTCGAAATTTCAGTGAGAATTTTCAGTAAATTATAGCATAAGGCTTAACCTTAAGTCTTCATTGGTCGTAATCAAACACTGAGTTGGCATGATTCTATTCACCTGATACATCTGATAGAGATAGAGAGGAATTTCCAATCATTTATCAGGTGCTTTAAAATAATGTTTAGCTATATTTTTTTTAATCTTCGACAAAATTGATATTTATATTGGCAATTTTTCGAGGAAAGAAGTTTGCATAGAGTTGTCAGATGGTATGATTTATTGGAAGGTCTTGTTGCTTTTGTTGTTACGATAAAACAGTTTTTTTAATTTGCTTTTCATCGTCTTGTTCCAAGTATCAATCGACTAATAAATCCTACTTCGTGGGATGACTTCGAGAAAATATTTGTTGAAGTTAGATACATGGTAGATACTATTTTGGAAAGGCAAAGTTACAATTATAAAAATATCAAAGAAGAAACATTAAAACAAAGGTCGCAAACTACGGAAACAAAATAGTATTGATTTTGAAAATGTTAACTTACTGCTAAACAACTTATTTCCAAAATAAAAGGCTGCTGAACAAAACTAAATGTCAACCCACATGAAAGATAAAAGATAAACACATTTTGATATCATCAGCTAGCATAAATATTGTAAAATCCTAATAAAAAGACCGATGGGAAATCGGCAACAATTTGGGAGATAAAAACCGACAGGTTCTGAAAATACACGTAGTTAAAGCATTACTTACGGTCACTATCTGACTTAGATGCTTCCAAAATGGCCCAATACTAAAATTAAATAGCCAAAAACCTGCAAAACCTCGAGTTCTAAGTCTCAAAATTTCATATTCATCCCTTGTTTCGACCACTGAACAGAATCCTTTCACAAATACCTCCACTAATCATTCTGTTTACATTTCACTTGACGAAAATGTCGAACTGACGAATTAAAGTTGAGTATGAAATATTAATCTTTCTTTATTGAGTCAGATCACGTTCTGAAGAAAGAAAATGAAAAAGAAATTCATGAACTAGAAGAAAAATAAATCAATTGATGTTCTCGACGTCTCGTACTCTTTAGTTCGGAATAGACTTCTCTTATTTCGTGTATCAAATTTACAGAATAGCCTAGTTCGTACTGGCTGGTACCTAGTTCAGTGGATAGAAAGATCGTTTGTGTCTTTTTATAAGCGTTTCATTTTACCGTAAAATTCCACCATCTACAGGCCTTATTTTAATGTTTTGGATGAAAAACGTTTATTCCAAATCAACAGCTATTCCGGATTAAAGAGTATTATAATTGGGAAAGGTGATGTGGGATATAAAACTGCAATTTACGGTATATCATATTTCAGTACACTTCCATTCATTTAAGTTTAGCATCGTCGCCGTGAGATACATACTGGATGGGGGGCGCGAATGGTTGAGGCGAGATTCATTAAAAATGATAAAATAAAATGCATTCGACTCGGGCTATTAGCAAGGGCACATTAACTATGGTTAAGCAATGCCGACGGGTCGACCCAAGCCATGTGAGGGAAATTGAATAGTCAATTGGTAGCTGACGAAACACTATGTGAGACTTAACCAATTGCCTCGATAGGCACGTAAAGAGCTTGTGCATGGCTGTTCTATCATAAGTGTAAACTATTACCCATTAACCAATGTGACAGCATCACTCAGGCGCGGCGATGTGAGGGAGGCGGAAGGGAATAGCACCACCTCTTCCCAGGATTTGGTCATGTATAACCATATATCAAGATTCCTTAATATTTTGCTTTTTTCTTCTTAAATGTCTTATTTATTAGGTTGTCTTATACATGTGTTTTTAATGCCCTTTTTATACCACTGACACGAGAATATAAGAATATAAGAATCTCACATGGATTGAAGCCTATGATTTTCTCTTGGTACAGCCACTCTATGATGATGGGCTATAGTAAAAGTCTAAATGTATAAAGTGAGTGGTCCATTTGAATTGAATCGGCTTCTAATAAATGACCAATCGGAAAATAGGATATTCCAATCATTCTAGAATTGTGTCGAGATTATAACAAGATTATAAAACTTTATACTTTTCCCAAGGCAATAAAAATTTCCAAAATATTTTGTATTTACTTCAAAGATAAATTCTTGCGTAGCATATATTTCTATACAAAGACTTGAAGATTTTTCCTTAAATTGAAACTTGATCTTGATCAAAATACGTTTTTGAATTTTAATTAGTTAGGTTGCAACCCATTTACACATTTCCTTAAAGAATACCGTCGATTCTGTGCTCCAAACGTTTTTAGGGGTATTTTTATGTGTGATTTTTATACATTTTGAGTTGTCCTTGTAAAGGTTTCGAGCCAGTTTTTGTTATTTGTGTTTCAAATGCTTCAATTTTACTATCAAAAGATTTCACTTTGGGACCCAAAATCAGTCATAATTAGGAGAAAATGAACAAAATAGTGTTAAATAAAACATTGCAAACTATCATAGTTCGTTGAAGACCTGCTACAAGCTTGCCGTCAGTGTCGGGCATAAGAAATATGTTCTTAGAATAGCGGATATTCGCTAACTTTTTAAAGATAAATAAGCAAACGTTTTTCAAATGTTAGTCCGGCGTAATTAGTATAGCTTAATCTATTGTTGTGTTATAAGACAAAATGTTATTATTAAATGTTTTTAACACAAACCAAGCAGGTTCTAATGATAATATTCTATTCTATAACACAACAATAAGAGATTAAGCTTACTAATTACGCCGGACAAACATTGGAAAAAACGTCACGTTAGTTATTTATCTTTCAAAAGTTAACTAATATCTGCTATTATTCTTTCGTTCTGTTTTGCCAAATCAAAATTGTTAACGACAATATCTAAAAACACGCGTCAGCATACTACACTCGTCTTCAATTTCATTTTCATCAGATGGTTCTTCAATCAAATTTCTTCAACATTAATCCGGTCCTCGAGAAACATACGTCATGGACTTTTACGTGAGGTCCACTTTTAGGTATTCCCTCCTACCTCTATTGAGGTTCAGTACTAACGATTTGGTCCCGAATGACCTTGTTTGACATGTAATGAATAACTAATGAAAATGGGCGGTGCCGGATACTTCTAATATGCTTGTATATCAAAAATATTTGAATCAGACTTTTTTGATGATTTCATAAATTATGTTGTAATATCTCTCTGTCTTTTTGTCTGTTTATATCTAGAGTTTTTAATATCTGACATTAAGGAAGAATGGACTGTACAGTATGAAATCTGTTTAAGATGAAATTGTTGTGCGCAATAGAAAATGAAAAAAAACTGATGTTTAATGCATTTTGCCATTATAGAAACAAGGATTTTTTTATTGACAAATATAACTGGTTCGAATAAGGAAGAAAATAAATGTTTTTTCAAATTAACTTTTTTAATTCTGTAAAAAGTCGAAGATTTGCCATTCAATGTTTTTAATAGTGTACCAAGGCATGTATTAAATATGCCTCTCTCTTATTTTAAAAGGGAATGTAAAAGCCTCAAAAAGGTTATGAAAGTTCAACAGAACTTTTTCAAAACGGCATGAAGTGGAAGTGGCTACCGCCCCTCGCAAAACCTGCTGCTTATAAAACACCGATTGCGATGTTTACAATGTACATTTATAACTATGTTTCAATATGATTTTAGATAAATTAGTTCAATGCAAAATGCAGCTAGAACCTTTCTGAGAATGTTTTTAGTGAGTGATACAAAATGGCAATTATCAAGAAAAGTAATGAACATTTTTGAACTAGCTCTTCACAGTAACATTTGTAAGGGATGTCTCTAGATGAATGCTGAATAGTTTTTTTATGAAAAGTAACAAATAGCTTGGAAATAAAGAAAAGGTTGATTTACCATCCCTCTCCCCATCGACACACATATAAACGACTTCCTGACGTTAATATCTTGATGATGTAATTTCCAACCATTATGACGAAAAAACGATCTACAGTTTTTACTACAATGTTTACAATTATCTCACGTACAGACAAACAACTAAAAGGCAAAAAAAAACAGAGCACAAAATTAAGAGGTACTTTTGAACCACCAAATAAATTACACCCACACACACCTACAATACATATCAAGAAAAGAAAAGGAAAGAAAAATAATTCTCTTCAAAATCTTTTGTTCGAAGTAAACCGCAAACAAAATTGAGCAAACAGTTTTCTGCGCGAAAATAGGATGAATAATTGATAAGCAGATATCTACATGAACAGTATCGACCGCAAGAAATTTTCTTGAACAAAAATGTAAAAAAGAGTGTCTATGTTATATAAGTTGACATGTTTGGATGAAAAAACTACCACTGTAGACAACCGTGGGTCCTTGGATAAGGTAATGTAAGCTAATAATAAGGGGTTATGGACGATCCCGAAATGTGTGCGGTAATGATGTTCTGTGACGCGATTAGCTCTAGGAATCACTGAACATGCCAGAGAGGCATCAAACATTATATTTTTCACGAGCACCTCGTACTGCTTGATAAAGTATCCAACTAAATGATTGTAATACAATTTGTTAATGATCCTCTCATTTTCAAGCATGGCGACCTCTACTAGTTAGTACAAGTCGCCATGTTTTCAAGGTAACTCAACCCTGTGAAATCCCCGGTGGAAAATATCGCCAAAATTCTTGGTGAAAAAAAGTCCAAAATATATTACCCCGGTGAGAATACAAAAATTTCGCCTGACCCGGCAGAAGTTTAAAAGAAAAAAAATGCCCGATTGGACTTTTGAAAAAAAAAACTAGACGCCCATTCATCTCTAAACATATTCTTGTCTTCATACTTTTGACCCGGTGAATGCCTCCCAAAACATGTTTGACTCGGTGAGAATTTGATTCAAATGTAAAGGCTAAGCTGCTAATCAAATCAATGACTTATTTGTAGTCCCATTCTAGTGCTTCGTTGACTACTCACTAATTTCTCTTACAAAACATTGTCCGACCAAGCAGAAGGGCATAACAAACCAACTTTGTATACACCTAGAAGACGAACCGAGTGCATTATTCGCATCAATTGCGATAACACTCTACCATAATATGACTATGACGATGCTTAACTTCAATGAACGGAGTTTAATGTGTATTACAAGAATCTAAAATTGAACATAACATACCTTTTCGATGCGAATCCTCATAAGAAATTGGGACCTAAACAGAAAAAATAAAACTTATAATGCCTCAAAAAGCGATGTATATGCAAGAAATACAAAGAATATCCTATCACCGGCCATAATGAAGGATTTATATAGACCACTAATTAGGCTGAATATCTGATTTTATCTCAAGATGACACAGTGCAACATACATAATCCACTCTTAATGATTACCTTCTTAGCATAGTATATTTCTAGGAACATTTTCTAATTTCCAATGCGGAAAAAACAGGAACTGATTCTAATGCTTTTGAATATTAGATGTTGTTTAATGATTAGGATACCGAAAGTGATATTGCAGATAAAAATAAATTCATAGCCCATATACCGATAAAGTTAAATTTTAATGGGGCAAAAGTATCAACCATTTCAATACTTAGGGCTCATGACCCACTGAATATACATTTAAGGAGGCCATGGTGAGCTTTTCTAACCTTAAACGTCCGCAACTTCTTTTTAACTGTTTACTAATATTGTAAATGCCATGATGAGGCAATATTGAGCCAGTTTTGAGTTATGGACCGTTTTGTCAGGTTATGTTAACATGATAAGATCGTCAAAAGAAATTGTTTATCGTTTTCATAATCAAACAAAACAACCATCATACGTTTAATCACTCCTGCCCCCTCCTTTCCTCGTAAGATTCAGTTCAGTTGTATAAGGAGACACAAAGAGTTATCCATAAAGGAAGTTTTGTGTAGAATCTGATTGGTTTAGGGGACATCTCAAAACGGTTTTCACATTTTTTAATAGGAAAGGGGTTGGGGGGAGGGGGGGGGTCGAGAATAATCTGTTAAAAAATATGAAAATCTTCAATAAAAAATGTAGCTCGCCAATACTAATACTTATCCTAATACTTCGTAAAAAAGGTAAAACAGTTTGAAAAAACGTTTTATGAGTCATTCATTTTGCGCTTTTCCCCTCAGAAAAAAAATGAAAGTGGAATGATCTTGTTGCAATCATGATTATGGTTGTCTGATAAGCCGAGAGCGTTTGCTTAACAGACATTTTCTGTTAAAAAATATGAAAAGGTTTTTGAGATGCCTCCATATCAATCACAAAGTAGTTGATCACGCTTGAGGGGGAAGTTAGGCTTGTCTAAAAATTTTGGATAAATTTACCGTTTGATTGGTTAAAACTGGCGCCATGAAGAAACTAATAGCCCTTTCCGTTAATTATGTCATGCTCGCATTGAAGAGAGGCAAAACTACCGAAATAATGTAAACGAATCACAATTCTAAATTGCAGTGCAGTGTTTTGTTTCAATTCGAAGGGGGGTTGTAGGAGTACTACAGGACGCTCGGACGTTAAAATAAACACCCCTAGGACGCCCGGACGCCAAAACAAAAAAAACAACCCTAGAAGGCCTAAACGCCTAAATAAACACCCCCAGGAAGCCTGGTCGCCATAATAAACACCCCCAGTACGCCTGGACGCCAAAATAAGATTCAAGATACGCCGGACGCCATTTATTTCAGGGACGCAGGATGCCTGTGAAAAAGTGTCATATGACGCGGACGTTTATAAAAATAGGCCAAAAGACGCCAGACGCCAAACCTATAACCCCTATAACCCCTATAACCTATAACCCCAATTTGAGCAGCTTTCGTCTCGTTGTCGTGCGAAAAGTTATTTCTTTACGCAAAAGACTATTAATTGAATTAAATTTTCCACCATTTGTTGTTTTATTTTATTTTTTTATTTTTTTTATTTTATAAAAAAGAAAAATGTTACAGTATGTACATAAATAATAAAAAGAAAAGTTCAATCATTTATGGATGAAACTAAAACCTCCATCTCTGATGTTGCAATCACCATGTTTTTCAATGAACGGTATTTTGTCATTTCTCAGTGAGCCAACAAATGTAATCTTTAATCGATCAAACCGCAAATTCACCGACAATTTGTTGACAACCCCTACACCTCCATCTAGACGGAGCCAACAGACAATTTGATTTTCGCCTTAAACTCCTACTCAGTGGCACGCATCTGAACATCATTTCTGTGTATCTAATAAAAAGCTATTCCAAGTAAAGATGCCAAATAAATCTTCATTGTTATCAAATGATCCATCTTACATGCATTCACGAAGGAAACCACAAAGCGGACCATGATTTATGGTAGTGGTTTCTCTTATCTCACAGACACGTGTGTATGTGCCAACAATGGCATTCCGTGGATTTGTTTGTACGTGAATGTAATCATGTAATCGCCAACGGATTTCATAGATTTCTTGTGCGTGCATTCGTACATGAAATCTCCAAGCATGACTAACTAAACAGGAGGAAATAATATGCGGCTAGGAGTCAATTAAATACTGTTTAACCACATTTGAGATCGCGAAAAATGGTTAAGAAATGCAAATATTTATCTTTTCATATAAACTCTTACCTCAAACTCCAAATAAACCGTGAAAATCATAAAAAAAAACACAATAAAAACAATATTTTTCATAGGTTTGTACACTTTATACTATAACAAATAAGTGGAAATAAGAAAAAAACTAATTATGATAACTAAATCTATAATAAATCTATTTTTTGTGCAAGAGATCCAAATCTATTTCTGTAAAAGATTTCGCAGACAAGAAGGTCACTGCTGATCTAACATTTACGGACACAGTAAAATTTCCATAAGATGACATAAGGTTTTTAAATAAAAACGGCTTTTTAGAATATAAAATAGGTGGAGTTTTTCGATACCATAGAGTTTAGTGAAGAATATACAACATGTTTTTTTTTTTTTATTAGAACGCCTCAATTTCATCTGGATGTTCTTATTTTTGTATCGTTTTCAGCCTCAGATGTTCTTATAGCCGTTCTTAAAAAAATTACGAAATAGAACCTATAGAAAGCCAAAGGACCAAAATTTAATAAATTACATTAGTATCTTTATCTTGTATAAAAGAAATAGCTGAATCTTTTGTTTTTAAATCAAAAAAATATTTCCTTGACTTTCTCTCAGCCTGTTGTTAAGATATGTTAAGATATGTTAAGATATGTTAAGATATGTTATTTTTACCTATTTCTTAAATCGTTATTCAAAAATAAAAACTTTTTTTTACCTATTTCTTAAATCGTTAAATCACAAAGCTAATAAGTATGTTTTGAAGACAACGCACTCTTACACAATGACTTTTAGTTTCCCGCGGTGTAACTTGCTTAGAGTTTTTTAAAAACTCTTATTTTTAGTTTTATGTCGCTAGCAAAAGTCTCCTAAATTGTGTGTGGTATTTTGATATTTTGCGATACTTCCACCTGTAGACTTATTCTTGTTTTGGAATCTGTAAAAAAAAGGTAACTAAAAATTAAAAAAACAAGTCTTTGTAGGTTTTAGCTCAGAATTGAGTTGTAACTAATTGTGTGTTATATTGCCAGAAGGGAAATTTTGAGTTAAATCTGAATATTACAATAACTTAATAAAAACTAAATTAGTATGTGCTGCACTGAAGCAATTCATAAACAATTGATGGTAAATCTTTTTTTTGCATTTACAGTAAAATTATCACTTAAAACATATTTGTATTACTAGGCCAGTAGAGTGAACAAAAATGATCTGAACAGCTTGTTTTTCAGTAATTTTGCCTGGCATTTGACTATCCATCTTTAATAAACTGAATTCTTTCCTGATGGAAAGGATTGGAATTTAATACATAAATTGTGTTGAATTACAATTCTTTTTTCTATTTTTGATTGAAATTTGTGTAATGTTGAATTTCTTATCCATATTATCATATCTGAAGAAGTTTAAGTACTTCAATATTGTATTTGCTTTATCCATTCATGACCTGATAATCAATACTTAATAAAATTCTATCTTTGACATGTCTCAATGCTGTAGTTTGTGGTATTTTATTTGGTCAACCACATTTTATGAGAAGATGACCTTAACAGAAAACTTAAAGGTTTTTTGTGTTATGTTAAAGTCTTCCAAAATTCTGATAAGAGAAAGTGAAACCTTTAATTGGTACTCAGGGCGCATCCAGGCATGATTGCTTGAAACAAAATCAGTCCAAATTATTTTTCTACATTAAACTATCTGACAACAATAATGACATTGTAAGTGATACAAAAAAAAATCTAATATTTTTAACAACCATTTCTCATCTATTGGTACAAAAGTTAATGAAAAAATACCACCAGGAAGAGGCAGCTATAAAGATTCCTTATCCGCGAGAGGCAACAACAATAACTCGTGTTTTAACCCCCTCACTCAATCTTTCTTACTCCAACCACCTCTATTGAAATTAAAGATATTATCGATTCACTTGATCTTAAAAA
>JAUKPT010001375.1:0-15484 GCA_032273505.1 Nanomia bijuga
ACTAAGGTTTTTTTTACACTCATTTCCAATAGTAAGTTTGGCGGAAAACCCTTATATTTTCCCCCAACCACAATTCCAGAACCTAAATGCTAAAGAATTGAGAAATTTCTGATGTCTTAATAAATACCTTCACCATTGTTGAAGAAAATTTTGAATTCCTGAGCTCCGAAATGCGTAGAGCATTTTTAGGATTTATTTTTTGTGCTGAAGCTTATTTTTCACCCAAAATTTCAGAACCCTTGTTTATTCCCTCCACCCAGAGGCGCTTTCCATTCAGGGGGCGCTTTCTGCCAAAATATTTACTGTTGTCAGGATCAGGAGGATTCTTAAATTTTACTGGCCACCATGATTGTGCGATTTAATTTTACTCTATAAAGCAGGCATTTCAATTTTAATGCATCAATATTCCAGAGTTTTTCAGAAAAAGTAAACAGTTATCTATAATTCTGAACCCTGCTTTCACTAAATCAATAAAACGGTTTTTAGGGATTATCTACAAATTATAGGTAAATTTGTCGTTTGATTGGTTAGAAATCATCAAGAATCTAATTGGTTGACTTCTAAATACTTTGACTTTGAGCTTTGAGACAACATCAAATTGAGACATTTTAAATTGAATCAATCAGGTTTTTGATGATGTAATTTCCAACCAATGAAATGGCAAATTTACCTTAAAATTTGTTAACAACAAATTGAACAATCATCTTACTTCTTTTTCCATACTTCCGAATGAAAGATGCACATCACATATTTTATTCCAAAACAATTTTGTGACCAAACCGACAGACATGGTGTTGGTGACAGTGCGACTTGGTGGACGGATTGTCACATCTTCACAATTTGCAGATGTCACAACTGAATCGAACATATCGGATACACTTTGAAGTAGAAGACAGAATCTAAAAGATAATAAAAATGTATTACTTATTCATTCATTCGATTAAAAAAGGAAAGAAAAAAATCATTTAGTTTTTTGTTTACCTTTTGGAAGTCATTCAAATGTAATTTTTTTTTCACTTAAAATAATAATAATTATAATTTTCTTTTAAAAAAAGAATCATTTACCAATTTTTTTATTACAGTATACTTTAAAAGAATTTCCAAGATGAAATTCGACAGAAAGTTCAGAATATGCTACGAATATCATCTTAAATTTCTGTGAAGAATATTATATTTGTAAAGAGTCTATAGATTTAAATCATTTTTTTACTCAATCCAAAATCCAAGTTTGATTCAGAATATAGAAAATTTCCCTTTCTGTATACTAAGAATATGCTAAGAATAAATCAAGATGAAATAGGCAAAAAAAATCTTGAACCCAAAAAGCAATAGTCTTACAAAAATAAAAGCGTGTAATAATGTCTTCAAGAATAAACAATCAATCTTTCTGATAAAAACATATTTAATTTGACTAATAAAATATTTCATTTTTGTCTCTGGGTATATGATTAACTGACTCAGACTAATTAAGTCTCAATCCGGCTGATAAAAGCCAAATCAACCTCCTCCTAATTCGATCACTAATGCAGTCAAACAGATAGTCAATAATCAAGATAGTCAAGTATCAATTGCTAGCAAATATTGAGCCTAAATACTCCTTACCTGTCAATAACAAGTTCAAACAGAATAATATGAGAAAGTCGATTTGAGTCGTCATCAGATTTACAATATGAATAATCATCAAGCAGCTCGATGACATCGAGTGACGAAGCTTTCTTAGTTGGGTATTTCCATGATGCATGCTCCAGCTGACCAGTATTCGTTAGCACACCATTAATACATTCTTGCATGGATAGAATATCCTGTGATAAACTGTCAAGGCAATTTTTACTGCCAAGTAAATGTGCCATAGTACATTATTCTTTATCTAAATTATCAATATGAATGGTTTGTTACACTGTTAAATAATACTTAAATGGATTATATGAAAATATTGTAAAATCTAGATTATTGAATGGCTAAATATTACATTTTAAAGAATCTGATTGGTTTATTTAAAATTATGTCATCATCTTTGACTTTAAGAAAACATCAAATTGAGAAATTTTTAAATGAACAAATCAGATTCTTCAATATGAGAAGTTAGACAATTAGATCCCTTAATTGGATTATATGAAACATCCATAACCAAGTCAGACAGGGTGCCATATTGTTCCGAAGCTGCAAAGGTTCTTCGCAGGAAGATCCAAAAATATCCAGCAAGGAATAATTAAATGTTATTTTTAGCTGTGTTTAATAGAAGTGTTCGCGTAACAGCAATATTAACTAATGCGTTTTAAGATAATAGATATTTGGTGCAATAAAATGTTTTAATTACTGTGCAGGAAATACTTGTAATGTGAACACAGCTTTAAGACTGGGGAGTGACTTTGACGCATAAGTCCACTTAAAAAATGTTTTCCCTCTTTTACCCCTGTTTGCCTTTAACTGTTGCTAAAACAAAAAGGCATAATTTTCATTACTTCGCGAGTTTTTGAATGCTTTAATAAATCCGAAAGTACCTCATAATTTTGTTTGAAAATTAATTCTAAAAACATTATTTGATCATATAAACTTGCTGTGAAAAAATAAGGTCAAAAGAATTACCAGAAGGCACTGAACTAGATTTGTATGTATAGTGAAGAGGCCTGTTATTATAGTACGCCATTCTCAATATACAAATATGGAAAGTCAGAAATCGAGATTTTAAAGTGAATACATGGCCTTTTAAAGTGACCTATTTTTCTTGTCTGTGTATGGTGTGTAAGCTGGGAGCGCTAAGAGAATGGAATGGAGTGTGACAGTGAGTAGGGTAGAGGATGTAAAGGGCAGAGATTTGGCAGAAAGATTTTGAATTTGTTTTTGCTTTGCAGGAAAAAAGGAATTTTATGGCACCCTGAAGTCATGAATCATGAATCATTAAACCTTGCAGTGGGTAAAATAGAGGGAAGCAGAGTGAAAATTCAAGATTTCTTGATACATATGATCAACATAATTTAAGATTTTTTTTGAAAATGAAATGATCAACTGTTGCAAATAATTATGATTTTGTATTTCTATTTCTTAAATTTTTCAGGAAATTTTAAATAAAATATTATGTTATCATAACTAATCCAAATCCTGAATTCTCTCAAGAAACTGAAAGGAAAATTCTGATGAGAGATGTGAAAGATGAAAAAGTAGTTTTGATAGTGTTCCCAAAAAAATAAGAAATTGTTGCCAAATTTCGGCTATTTTAGCTGTTTGATTGAAATTACAGCATCAATAAGCTAATTGGTTTAATCGAGAATGTCAGTTTGATGATTTGTTAAAATCAAAAATGATAAACCAATAAGAATCTTGATGATGTAATTTCCAAAGAGGTTTCTAAAAAGGACAATCCGAAGTGACCTAACATTTCTAAATGTGTCCGTTTTAAAGTAAAATAGGTGACTGGTGACCAGAATTTCTGAACAATGTTCCTTAGGAACAGGAACAGATCAATAGTGCAAACTTTCAAAAATAGCATGGTCAATTTTTTAATTGTTAAGAGGAATATCTATCGTCTATAGTAAAATCTTTTGTAACACCATGCTGTGCAAACACCTGCACATCTTAACTACATTAACTTTAATTTCGTTGTAGTTATGAACAAATATTTATTTCAAAAGATAGAAATATTGTTGTGTAATAGCTCATGGACTATTTTTTTATTTTTACATACTGATTATTCATGTGTAATGGCGCGATCTCTGCTTTTTTATTTTTTTATTTTTGATAAAAAAAAATCATCAAGTGTGACCGCCTTACCATATTATAAAGTTTCATATCAATCGATCTGCATAATATTTGTAAATGCTGCCAAAACAAAAAGAGAACTATCAAAAATAAATGAAACACATTTTTTATTGAATTTATTTTCACAAATAATATCTGAACTAATTTTTATAGTCTATAGGTGGGATCCAAAATCCCTCTTCAAATCCAACCCCCCTCTTTTTATAACACCCCACCTTTAAGAATGCTTCACCCCCACCTTCCTTGGAATTTTTTGTTTTGCCAAAGTCTCATGTTTCCATGCTTTTCAAACATGTTGCATAGGAATGAAATCAATTTGATTCAATTTCATCAATTGATTCTCTTAAAAAATAATAGTTATTAGGCAGAGCAAAAAAAATCTTTAGTTTTGTGTCCCCGCCTGCACCTATTTTTTATTTTAAACTTTTTTCTCAATCCCAACCAAAATACTAATCTTTTGCAATACGAAGCACTCTAAATTAGTGTCTCAAATCACGCTCTCTATATAGTGGCAGTTTCTTTCTGAAATATTGCTACGTGGTTTCATTTTTGAGAGAACTATTTTTTATTTAAGTATTCACAGGTCTGTTCTCTCCAACCATTTCGCTCTAAGAATATTTTTGTATGAAAATAATGCCGCATTTCAATACCTTACAATGAAGTGAATATTTACATTTGACCTAAATTTGGCCATGAAAGATGGGTTTCCTTGTTTTTCGGGTCAAGAAATCAACTAAATTTTGAATGTTTCCACAATTCATGCTGTTAACAATTAGAATCTTCTAACATTAAGACACAAAATTACAGATTCTGCATTTCAAATGTTTCAGTTCAAGGTTACAAGCGTTGTGAGGCTCAATGCAGGGGTTCTTTGGATGTGAGTAGAAGCACAGGGCAGATAGAATACGTCCACTATAGCCGAGTTCAGTCCCATATTTCCAAGAACCATAAAAATCACTCCCCCTTCAAATACAACCCCACCTCTTCAGGTAACCCTTTACTAACCAAAAACGCTTAACCTCCTCTCATCAGCCCAATTTGAGAATAGATACTATGATATTCTTATGTTAATGATCTTTAGTCTTCTTATGGTCTTTCACAAGTAAGAGCTTGTAAATCAGTGGCAGTCTGGGTATCTATTTGTCAAGGGGAAATTCACCCTTACATTCACCCCATGCAACATTCACCCTGTGCAACATTCACCATGATAAATACTTCTGACATTGAGATTGTTGTAATGCAGTATCAATTAGAAATACAAAAATATAATTCACACCTCTCATTCATATTTTTCATAACAACCTTCATTGGAATTTCCTGGAATTTCCGGTTTGTGACAATAGAATGTGGGAATGTGGAATTTATAACACCATGCATTTTTGTATGATTTGTCCATCTCCAAAGTATATTTGTAACATTGTAAAGTTTATACAATAGCATTTATTCATCTTTAAATAAATTTTTTGGAAGTACCTTTGAAAACAATAGGCATATGACCATTATAAAATATTTTTAATTTTCAGTGAGAACATGTACAAAATTTGGTTAAATCTTTTAACTGCAATGAGTTCTAAGGTGTGTTTTCAAAGTTAATTTCCAACCAGTTAATTTCCACTCAGGGGTTGGATAGTATTCAGAACTCAGAACGAAGTTCACCCAACACATTTTACATATTGGCAAGTGACATAGTAATTCATCTTTGCAAAAAATGATTTATGACATACTTCACATCTCCAGAAAGGCAATGGGGTAATTCAATTCAGTTTCTCAATTTAAATTAATCATGATCAGTCAAAAAGATGTTTTTGGTTCTGTACAATGAATCATAAATACAGTAGATCAGGTGAGCTCTCAAGGAGCTATTAGTATTAAATTGTTTGCCACATATCTCACATTTGTATGGTGCTTCACCTGTAGAGTGTGTTTTCAAATGACCACTTTGGCTAAATTCTTTACCACATTCTTCGCATTGAAAACGTTTTCACCTTTAAATCACGCATCTTTATGTGTTTTTCCCATGATAGCGGTGATGAAATGAGATATACAAATCTGTTGTTGCTTTCTGTACACAATTTTGGTTCATAATCTAGAATATAAAAAGAATAAAGCTTGCACAACTTAATTTCCATTACCAATTCCCATACCAAATAACATTACCCATGTGCAATGTCTATGCCCATTACCAAGGCCCATTAATGCCCATTACCAAGGCCCATTAATGCCCATTGCCAATCCTTATGCTGGTCCAAGCCCATTACCAATGCCAATGCCCAATAACAATGCCCATGTCAAAAAGCAATGCCCATTATCATGTTTTTTATTATTTTTTTAATTTTGTTGTATCTATGAATAAATGCTTATTTCAAAAGATTAAGAAATATCACAAATAATATCTAAACTAACATTCTTATGTTAATGATCTCTGACCTTCTTATGCTCTTTTACCTTAATGAACTTGTAAATGTAAATCATATTTACTAGTATATCCTTTAAATCGTACCAAAATATTATTCAGACAAGAGTATTTTTTTATGTGCTTTAAGATTTTACTGCTGTATAAATATTTCACTGAGTAGAGGAAATGGTCGCAGTATACCCGTGCCCCATATTAACTAAACTCAAAGACGCCACAACAACCTGACTTGTACCACGTGACCATGGCGTCACAAAGGCGTCACAAGCTTAACACCCAGATAGCACCTCCCCCTCCCCCTTCTCCCCCTTTCATTAATTATTTATTTAAAGTTGGTCTGGTATATACTTCTAAATTACAAAAAATTAATCTAAACCAACTGTACATCTAGTGTGTTAAAAAACATTTCCTTAAAATAAAGCTTCAACAATTGTTAGGACTTGGACAACTTTATGCATTTAATTTTATTCTCATTTCTTTTTCAATAAATCTTTACTCTTTTTTGTTGGAGTGAATTATTCTGTCTTTCCATGCCAATATTTTGCTTAAATTCTTTGCTGCATATTTCACATTTGAAAGGTGCCTCCCCAGTGTGTATTCTCAGGTGTTTTCTCAAGAAGCTACCATAATAAAAGTGTTTACCACATACCCACATTTGAATGGGTTTTCACCTGTATGAATTAAAGAGTAAGTTTACAAATAACCACTTAGGTTAAAATATTAACAATATTTCATATTTGAAAGGTTATTTACCTGTGTGGATTCTCAGGTGGGATCTCAAGGAGCTATTAGTATTTATATTGTTTCCCACATTCCTCCAATTAGAATTATTTTTCACCTGAATGAATTAAAGAGTTTTTTTCAAAGAACAAATTCGGTTAAATTCTTTACCACATTCTTCACATTTAAAACGTTTTTCACACATATGTGTTCTTGTGTGCCTTTTCAGGTTACTATTACCATAAAATTCTTTGCCACATATTTCACATTTGAAAGGTTTTTTACCTGTGTGGATTCTCAGGTGGGATCTCAAGGAGCTATTAGTATTAAACTGTTTGCCACATACCTCACATTTGTATGGTTTTTCACCTGTATGAATTAAAGAGTGTGTTTTCAAAGAACAACTTCGGTTAAATTCTTTACCACATTCTTCACATTTAAAAGGTGAAAATTCTTTGTCACATATTTCACATTTAAATGGTTTTTCACCTCTGCGTATTTTTAGGTGGGTTTTCAAGCTACCACTTCCATTAAACTGTTTTCCACATTACTCACATTTGAATGGTTTTTCAACTGTGTGTATTTTTAGTTGGTTTTTCAAACTACCACTTTGACTTAACTGTTTGCCACATACCTCAAATTTGAATGGCTTTTCACCTATATGAATCAAAGAGTATGATTTCAAAGAACAACTTAGGTTAAATTCTTTACCACACACCTCATATTTGAAACATTTTTTACCAGTATGTGTCCTTGTATGCTTTTTCAGTTTACTTTTATGATAAAATTCTTTGCCACATATTTCACATTTAAATGATTTTAAACCTGTGTGGAGTCTAATGTGTCTTTTGAAAACACTACAATTGTTAAACTTTTTACTGCATACTTCACAATAAAAAGGTGTTGCATCTGCATGTTTTCGTTTGAGTCTTTTTAAATCACTTTGATCTTGTTTATTATTTACTTCAGGTGGGACTGAATCAGTTTCATTGGATGCATTTCGTTGGCTGTCAAGTGAACTTACACTTGCAATCATCTTTAACATGGCAGGTTGAATATCATCAGCATAAGAACTTAAATAACCCATCTTATCATGTTTTTCCCATGATAGCGGCGATGAAATGATATATACAAATCTGTTGTTGTTTTCTGTACACATTATTTGTTCATAATTTAGAATAAAGAAAGAATAAAGAAACAAAATTGTACGGTTGACTCTCATTAATGCCTTGTAGCAATATGCTTAAAAACAAGAAAAAATCCAAGAACACACAAACAATAGTTGAAAAACTATGCTAAGTGGTGCTTTAGGGAATTTTTTGAGGAATAATCTTTTTAAGGCACTTACAGAGTATTCTTGGTTTGAGTAGTGAGAGGGATAAGTGGCCACTCTGTGACAGTTGGAGTCAATGCAAACCTCTAACAAAGAAATTACATTATGTTGTTTACTAAAGGATTGTCTACAAATATATAGGTAAATGTCATTTGATTGGTTGAAAAATACATCATCCAGAATCTTGTTGGTTCGATTTGAAATGCCTCAATTTGATGGTTTGTCAAAATCATGAAAGTATTTAGAAGTATGTAAAACAGATTATTGATGATGCAATTTTCAACCATTCAAACAAATATAAACATATTCGTTGTTGTTTTCTGTAAACATTTTGTTTGTAATCTAGATTATAAAAAAGATAAAGAAAAAAGCTGGCACAACTAAAATAGTTTTGCTAAATTATAACATTTGATTCTCATTAATGCCTTATAGTAATATGCTTACAAAACAAGAAAAATTCCAAGAACACACAAATACAATAATCGTAAAACTACAATGTTTTGGATGGGTCAATGTTTATGGATGGATATTTTAGGGAATATTTGGAAGAATTATCTTTTATTAGGGAATTTACAGAGTATTCATGGTTTGAGTAGTGGGAGGGATAAGTGGCCATCCTGTGACAGTTGCAGTAGTTGATACAACCTTCTAACAAAGAAATTAGTTTATGTCGTTTACTAAGTTTTGTCTACAAATATATAAGTAAATGTCATTTTATTGGTTGAAAAATAAATCATCCAGAATCTTAGTGGTTCAAATCAAAATGTCTAAATTTAATGGTTTGTCAAAACTCAAAATCAGAAGTAATTAGAAGTCAACCAATCAGATATTGATGATGCAATTCACAACCAATCAAACAACAAATTTACCTGTAATTTGTAGACAGGAGCCAACAAATACAAATATAATATCACATTTAAAAGTTATCAGATCAGGTACGTTTGTATCCTGCAGTTTTGTCATAAAATTACTAAAGCAACAGTATATCTTGAATCATAAGACTATATATGTCAATCCAACAAAGAAATAAATATTTCAAATTCTTATTTTTGTCTAAATTTGGTTACTTTTCACTTGTTTGAATGTTTTGTTTTGTTGTAGATATAGTTGAATATCAAAATCACCAGATTTCACCAGAGAGCACACAAATGATATATGATAAAAATGCATCTTTTAAAAACCTTTTATTAAGAGACAAATCCATCTCCACGAACGATGAAATTGACATTGGTATATATTTTGGCCGATCCCCAATCACATTTAGAAGAGACCTTATTTCTTCCCCTAATTTTTGATCCAGAGTTGAGTAAGATGTTTAGTTTCTAATCGAAACTAAGCATCTTACATCTTATGTTCATTTTGATACGAGAGAATCTTAAATTCAACAACCAAAATGCTCAATAATGGAAGATTTTCAGATGTCTTGTTATATGTAGTAAATGTAGTAAATACATTCACCATTGTTGCAGGGCTCTTTGTGCCACTGAAAATAAAATAAACAAGCCAAAAGTAACAGCAAAACTTCAAAGAATATGAATATACATTAATAAATAAAACAGGACATGCAGAATACTGGTAAATTGCTTGAAATTGGTGGAAGAATAATAAAGAACATCGATGTAGTGATAAAGAATCAGTAATTGTAAGGAACTTTTCAAACTAACAACAATACCACTGCTTTTTTAGATGATTTAACAGCCTAATATCTTAATACATCAGAATAAATTCACTTTAAAAAAGCAAAATGATTCATTTAGCCACTCAGCGAAAAATCGTACACAATTAAATCAATCAATCAGGTTCATCATGACATTCAACCAATCAATAGTCTATATAAGAAAAACTTCTGAATACGATCCCAACTAGAAGCAAAGTTAAACCAGTTTCTAGATGTTATATCTACAGATGATATATTAGATCAAGGTTAAATGACTCAAAAAATCATACAAACAAGGATAAATTTCCTTTGAAATTAAAAAAAAAAACATGTTTATCAAATGTTTCAACAAAGTAAATGAACAATTCTTCCTAGACAGTCTACCCTGAGTTAATATATCAGCGTCGCTAAAAATAGTGAAAAATAGTGAAAAATAGTGACATTTTTCAGATTTTCAGCCAGAGATCATGGCTCTTATTTTCATTATTTTCGATCTTTAACGGGATACATCTGCCACTGACCTGGGTCCCTTGAACAAGGTTCTAAAGGATTTTTTTTTAAATAATAATTTTTGACTTTTAGCTCAGAAAAAATAGCTGAAAATGGCTAAAGATGAACATTTTTGACAAAATTTGGGCCAAAAAAAATCACTAAAGTGAGATATAAATTCAGGAAAATCGTGATTTTTTTTTTTACAATAGTGGCGAAATAGTGAAATCTTGAAAATTTAAAAAAAAATCTTGAATAGAGAGAAAATATTCTTCACATTTAAAAGGTTTTTCATCGGTATGTGTTCTTGTGTGCCTATTCAAGTTACTTTTATCATAAATATCCTTGCCACATTCTTCACATTTAAAAAGTTTTTCACCTGTGTGGATTCTCATGTGTATTTTGAAAACACTAGTGTATTTAAACTTTTTACTGCATACTTCACAGTAAAAACGTGTTGAATCTGCATGTTTTGTTTTGAGTCTTTTTAAGTTACTCTTATCTTGTTCATTATTTACTTCAGATTGGACTGAATCAGTTTCCTTGGATGCATTATGTTGGTTGTCTATTGAACTTACACTTGCAATCTTCTTGAGCATGGAAGGTTTAATATCATCAGAATAAGAATTTAAATCATGCATCTTTTCATGTTTTTCCCTAGACAGCGGCAGTGAAATGAGATATACAAATCTGTTGTTGTTTTCTGTACACATTTTTTGTTCATAATCTAGAAAATAGATAGAATAAAGAAACAAGCTCATACAGCTAAATTAATTTTGCCAAATTATAACAGTTGAATCTCATTAATTAGTGTCTTGTATCAATATACTTAAAAACAAGAAACACTACCAAAACAGAACACAGAACAGTTGAAAGACTATAACTTTCATTTTTTGGAGATGTGTTATTTCCGGGTAATAACTGAGTTTACAAGGTTTATTGGGGTGAGTGGCCACCCTGTTGCAGTCAATACTAACTTCTAACAAAAAATATATATAATTGTTCACTGCTAAGAAATTGTCTACAAATATTTAGGTCAATCTCTAATTCAATTGATTGAAAATTGCATCATCTAAAATCTTATTTGTTCGATTCAAAACGTCTCCATTTGATGAATCATAATATTATATATATATATATCACAAAATGAACAGAACATGCAGAATATTAGTAAATTGATTTCAAAGACAAACAACAATTAACCCTATTTTGTATGGAGGGGATTCTAGGATCCCCCTCCTCCATTATATCGTAAAAATCTCCAGAACCCATTGCTTTTTCAGTTTTTCTTTAGGTGACTTTTAATATTTATTTATACGACACCTTCTGACAAATTTTTGTTTTATCCTATATTTTTATCCTATATTTTCCCATATAAAAGCCTAAAATATGTCAATGGCCATAAAATATGTTTAGATTATTAATTCAACTTTATACTTGGACAAGATTGAGATATTGTTAAAAGAAAGCATTTGACAAAGTTTTATGAAAATCTGACGCTGTGATGTAATTTTACGATGTCTTGACATCATAAGACATTATGTAACAAATGCTGGCATAAAAAAGTGCAGATGTCATCAAAAATGAGTTAAATTATGTTAAATTTAAAAAGAACGATTTAATTACGATTCAAATGAGGGGTCAACAACGTTCTCCCGATGCCTAAAACTAATTTTTTTGGTATTTTTCCAAAAGTGCCAAAATGTTGGATTTTTATGACGTCATTTTTTGGCAATGACATCATAAAAATCCAACATTTTGTCGAAAATTTTGACGTTGATCGAAAGATTCTACTACAAATTACAATTGTGCTAAGTATGATGCCTCTGGCACTTCATTAAGGTTCTTTTCGATGGAGGGATCCAAGGATCCCCCCATACAAAATAAGCCCTACCGATAGGGCCATAGAAAATAGGGTTAATGGTATGAAGGTGGAAGAATAATAAGAAACATCAATGTAGTGATAAAGGATCAGCGATTGTAAGAAATGTTTCTTGTAAAGGAACTTTTCAAAGTAACAACAATGACACTGCTTCTTAAGATGATTTTACAGCACAGTCTATCGATACATAAAAAACAAATTGCTTTAAAAAAGAAAAATGATTCATTCAGGCATCAGCAAAAAACAGTACACATCACATTGGAGATTTCTAAATAAATTGTTCTGAAATGTTTATAAATGAGAAAAAAGATATTATATAGAAACCATGAGAAATTATACAGTTTAAAATCGTACCTGTATTAGAAGGTTATTAAGAGATCAAGACTAATATTTAGAAACATATTATTAGAACTTTTATTAGAATCAAATCATGAATTATTCTATTGGTTTCTGTAGGGCCTCTTTCTAAGAAGAAAGGAATGTTTTTTCCCCTAAAATATTGCTTGTTTCTTATTTTCACAATAGCCATCCATGAGTATTAAGCCACACCTTAGAGACCATGAGAGATCATGTAGTTAAAAATACATTAATATATTGTAAGGTTATTAAGAGATCAAGAATAATATTTATCAAAAGAGTTAATTATGGTTTAACTACAGGTTTTATGTATATAATAATTTATTGAAAACAATAAAAAAAGAGACTTTTTATTTTCAATGTATTTCGAATATATAGCCATGTTCAAATATATAAATGATTTTTAAATTATTATTTAATTGATTTCAATAGATGTTATGTTACATAAAAGCAACAAGCTGATAGTTCAAGCACAGGCCTCAATCTTTTTTTGTTTTTCTTACTCAATTAATTCTTCTTTACAATTCCGCACACCTAAATAGATCAAGAAACACAATGGATTGCATGCCATAGGCTAAATGTTAGGGATGCAAGAGAACAACAACCTCTTTCTTTATGAGAGACCCTAACAAGCATAATTAGAGCATAATTCGAAAAAGTTGTTCTTAAACCCACATTAGAAACAACTTGCTACAATGCTTTTCCAGGGATTCAAAATTGGCCCAATAAGACAATTAACAATTTACAGTCATTCTCTGGCCCACAATTTTTTACACCCATGTTTTTTTGGGGGAAAGAAGGATATAAACACGTCAATACATTCTTTTGGAAAAAACAATAAGAATACAATCATCATAAAGAATCATCTAAAAGTTTATCTAGTTAAGACTATTAAATGGTTCAATATCGCACCATCAAGAATCTGATTGGTTCATTTAAAAATTGAATCATTATTTTGACTTTCAGAAAACATCAATTATTAAATCAACCAATCAGGTTCTTCATGAGGTTATATTCAACCAATTGTGAATGGTTTGGAATTACTAAAAATTGGCACTGATATAAGGCTCTCGTTGACTTTATAGGGACTAAAATCTAGTTTTGTATATTTATGTGCAATTTTTTGATGAGTAGATCCCATGGGGGCCAAAATAATGCTTACATCAAAATTCATCAAAATTTATCAAAATTCATGTCAGCACAATGTTGATGATGATTGGTCCTTTTTAGATCAATATTCACAATCGCCAAATCAAACTCTTTCAAACAAGGGGTCATAAAACCTCAACAGAAAATAAAGCTTAAACCTTTTTAACTGAATTGATGACGCTGTCATTCCTAATTGTATGAGGTACTATACAAGTGTACAAAGTATCAAGGCCTACAAAAAGTAAGGGAGGGAGGGGGAGGTAATTTTCAAAATCCCAACCAGAAAAGGGCTAAACAAGTTTCTAGATATATTGGATCAAGGTTGAATGATTGAAAAAATCATTCAGATTGGATTTTTTCTTTAAATAAAAAAAAAACTTTCCTGAATAATTTTGGTATATGAGTTGACTTGCCTCTATAAATAATTCTCCTTCAGCCCCATCTTGTCAAATTTGTTCTTCAGAATGGCTATGGGGTGATAAAATTCAGTTTCAAGAGTAAAATCAAATTAATCTTTGAATAGATGTTTGTGGTTTCGTATAATGAATTAATTAGGTTTGAAATTGTTGAGGTCACAAAATACAGTAGACAGTACATTATATTAAGAGATGTATTTTGAAATACTCAAAGCATTTTGATTAATAAAGTAAATTTTTAGAATAAATTAAAAAAATAATCCTTTTAGGCAATATGAAGAGTTTTCAGAGTTTCTTTAGAACACATTCAATTTCAATACTGGGTGAGTCAAAAAAAATGTAAAGCTTTGACAATAGATTCCACCATGATCTGATAGTCGATTTCCTAATAACTTTTTTTCATTATGTATCAGAAAGCCAAACTTAGATATTGGTGTATGATTTTTTTAAATCCATTAATTATTCGCTGAGATAAGTTCATTTTTGGGAAAAATCACATAATGAAAATCGTCAAAAAATGGTGAAAAACTGTGAATCAAATTCAATCAGCCTTTATTGTTGCTATTATTCGTTATAAAATAATGCTTTAACACAGTGGTTCTTAAGAGTTAACGGTAAAAATGCTGAATATTTTTCAAGATTGTCAGTATTGATTGATTTATTTGACTTAGATGAATAAAGACATTTGAATCGATCTTCGTCAATAACAAGAACGAATCAATTAAATCCGAGTACCAAAATCTACCTGGAGATTTTCTCATAAATTTGAGATGTATCCTGACTGTTCAAGTTGTATTTTTAACTAACAAAACCCAAAGTAATATTATTGAGTGTTGTTTTGTAAAGAAAAACAAAAATAGTGCCATATCACGAGAAAGACATTCAATGCCATGTTTTCCACCATTTTTAGACTATATTCATCATGTGATTTTTCACAAAAATAGCCTCATCTCAGCAAATAATGAATCGATTTTGAAAAATTATACACCAACATTTAAGTTAGGCTTTCTGCTACATAATGATGAAAATATATTTCAAAATCGATGATCAGATCATGGTGTAATGTGTTGTCTAAGCCTTATGTGTTTTTTTTTACTTACCCGGTAGAATTACTCGTTTTTGTCAGAGTGAATTATTCGATGTCTGTTTAAGTTACTACTTTGATTAAATTCTTTGCCACATATTTCACATTTGAAAGGAGTCTCTCCAGTGTGTATTCTCAGGTGTTTGGTCAGACTGCTACTAGTAACAAGCAATCTAGAAGTAAGACTCGCAAGAGGCAGGGATATAGATAGATAGAGATAGATAGCTA
>JAUKPT010001376.1:0-15482 GCA_032273505.1 Nanomia bijuga
CTAAACCGTATGTTAAATTTTTACCATATAATATTCAGTAATTATTGAGTTATTCGAGATCGACGCTTTCATACATGACCGTATACTCTACTGGCCATGAAACACCTTGTATAAAACTATTGAACTATTGAACTATTGAACTATTGAACTATTGAACTATTGAACTATTGAACTATTGAACTATTGAACTATTGAACTTGGTCGACCAGCAACATCCTCAGCGTGGCTCGACAGTCCTGTCATTTTCTCGGCAACTCTTTCTAAATGACGACAAAAAATTACATTTCTGCTGTCGACTAGTTCGGCAGATTTTTACCTAAGATTTTACCATTCAATTTACAACAATTGATTTATAAAATTATCCAATTTTCGGCTCTTTTTGGCATCTTCTGGTTCATCGGGCCTCGTCATTATTTAAAGAATATTTTTGTATCCCAATGCCAATTTTGAGAAAGGTCTTTATGCCAGATCTCTATATAACGTTTGGGTCAACGGGCATGAAGGATACACCCTGTGTCAGTGAACCGGTGACATGGGCAACTTTCACGGGGTTAAAATTGTCTTCGGAGATTTTCGTTGGGTCAAAAATTTGAAAAAAAGAATTTCACCGGCGGGTCAAAAGACATTCTCACCTGGTCATATTAATAAATCAATTTCAAGAGTTGGTCCTGAGCTCTCAAAATTCTATGATTTGTAACAAGGATTTTTTCCAAAAGTCCATAGGGTCAAGCCAAATTTTTGTATTTTCACCGTGGTAATATATTATGGGCTTTTAACAAGGTCAATAATTTTTAGAATATTTTTCATCGGTGTTTTCACCGGGTCAGATCAATGACTCAGGTGTATTGATAGTTGATTAGAGTAAATTAATGATAGAGCAAGTCTTTTTTTTTGTCACAAAATATATTTCTATTAACAGTTCAATTGTTTTCTGTTCTTACTATTTATTTGACTTTTGGTCTCTCCCACATACATTCCACGTGTGTTTAAGTCGACAGACATTTAAATATTTGTACTGACTTAAACAACTGTGATTAGAAATGATATACAGTGAATCAAGAATACAATACTGAAACAAACTGTCTCCAATGAAAAGTGGCGCAAGCCTTACAACATGAATATATCACGTACTTTCTGTGATCACAGACGATAACTAGGGCTCCGAAATAATTTTAGCTGCCAGGTACCGCAGGTATCAGGTGCCGAATGGAATTTCTATCAGATAGAACAATTAAACCACTCGTACCCCATTTTTTGTGGACATTAGCTCCTTGCCAGCTGGAATACGTCCTTGTGGTACCGGTTTTTTTACGTCAAAATGTAAAGCGCTCCTGCTTGTGACAAACTATTCTGTCGTTCTTTTCTTTCCTCTAATAGCAACATAGATCATTTAGCTTGGTAAAATTCTCAAGGTCAGCGAGATTATTTGCAAGAACAATCAGATTCAATTTTTGGCAGAACAAATCTTGCTTGTAATCAAATATTATGTTTTCTATAGCTATTTTTTTGACAGAGCAAATATGTGCAAAAATGTGATCTATTGTTTTCTGTTTTTCAGTTTTTTGCTTTTTTGCCACTCCTCTCTTTCTTACATTCTCCACGTGCTTAAATCGACAAATATTTTAACATTCATCATGACGTAGAGGCACACGAACCAACAGTGATGAAAATCATTCACAGAGTGAATCAAGGAAACCGAAAAACAAGCGTCTCGTATACAAAGTGACGCGAGCCTTCCAAACGTGAAACTGTCACGTATGTACGTTTTATTAAACGTTATATTTACGAGAAAAGACTTTTACTGATAAGCATCAAAGAACACTTGTTCCTAGATCAAGCTGTCTCGAGAAAATGGTGTGATTTCTTCCGTTTCAAACAGTCTTCTATAAAGTTTAGTGAATCATCAATCCTTAAAAATCTAAATTTGGATCAGATTATAAGAGGTTGTCTGATGTTTCATTGGTCGAAAATCACATTTTGATGAAAATGACATTATCTGATATTTTATAAAAACAAAAAATGTCAATAAAATCTTTAAGTGAACCAATAAGTTTCTAAGTGATAAAGGGTTTTTTGGTAAATATTATAAAATCAGCTTTATCAATGGAGCGAGTGTGCTACTAAACTATCAGTTGTAGTTTAAGACTCGGTTTAAGAGAGCGGGAAAAACAGTTTTGGAGCAACTCGAAATGTTTGCTACGTTGTCTAAATATTACATGATATATTTGGATTTATTTGGTGTTAATAATCAAATTAACATTCAATTAGCTTATTTTAGAAATACTCATGAATACATAAGGGGGGCTCAATATTTTATGACGGATATGTGGTGGGAAAGCATATATCAGATTATTAAAAACATTTTTATACCCCCAAAGATTTAAAAAAAAATCGTACCCCACGCGAATAAAAAGTATCTTCAAAAATATTTTGCAGATTACTACTAATGCAAGTGTAGAAGAAAAATGTTCTGAAAAGAGTTCATACCCTAAAAAACTTTGAAAACATTTTTCTACTCTCCCTTAAAAGAAAGGGGAAAACAAAGAAAAAAAAACTCCTGAATTTATCAAAAATAGATATATGCTTTGTAAAAAATGGATCTACTTTCCACTACGACGTAATCCATATATGGCTTTTTAAAACGTGTATCGGAAATCACCATGCAGATATATCAGTCGGCACACACTTCCGCCATGCATTGTCATCTGCCTCAACATATAGTATAACATACTCAGTACAATATATCCAGCATACATCAATATATGATACATAATCCCCCTTTTAATAGATTCCAATTCCTTATAAACAATTTGGTATTTCTTACCTTATTAAAAAGGCGAATTTGTCGTACTTATTCTGTAACGAATATTTTATTTCCACTAAAAAATGGATGTCCACTAATTTGTAATCTTATCAAGAAATATGTTAAGATTTCTAGAAAGATTTGGGTCGTAGGGTATTGGTATCTAATCCCCATTTTTATATTTCTTGACAGAAAATAGTAAAATAAATTCTTTTTATATGTACAGTGGTGTGAAGCTGAGCGTATGATTCTTTTAAACTTTAATTCAATTATCGGTGAGCGTATGTCCTTCAACGGATAGAACACTATTTGTTGCGCACAGTTCATGCTAACACGTGCCCACAGTCATCTTGTGTCGCTTACTTCCGGTTCGATCCAAAAGAATTGAATATACAGATATTGAATTAAAATTATTAAGTCCAATATTCTTTAGGAATGATGTCGAAAGTTTGTCTAAATTAGACTATTAATTGGTTTATTATTACATCATCAAGATTCTGATTGGTTCATTAAAAATGGTATCATTACTGTTGACTGAAAACATCAAATTGTGAAAAGATTCGTTATAATATAATATTCAACCAATCACTATTCTAAATTAGACAAACTATTGAAGAAATGGCGATTTTTCTCCAGCTTTGGCGGGGTGCGCAGCATTGGTGTTATTGATATTATGTGTGATTGAAATAACAAAAAAACAGGAAATATAGAGTTAAGACATTCATATATTCTCTGGGATCAATAACAATTGTTAGTTTGTTTAAAGGTAGTCTCTCTTAAAGTTAACGGATGTTAAAACATCCTTTTTTAGAGCTAGTTATTCTAAAACCACTTTCCTGCTTTTTAAGTCAGTGGGATCTAAAAATCGCTTCTTGCTTTTATAAAGTTGTTCAAAATATTTCCCCTGGTGTTTGAATACATCCGGATCTGATTTTCAACCCGAACGTTTAATCAAGTGTAGTTATATTTATATCTTTTACTTCAATTTATGGTTAATTTCCACTATTCTTTCATACCGGTATTCAATCTTTACAGGATCGGTATATTTAATTTGTTTGCAGTGGCAGGAAATTTAGCAGGAACGAAACGACTTTGTTAAAACTGTCTTATAAGGCAAACGTTTAGTGCTATGCCATCTTTAAGCTTACTTCATTTGATCAAAGTGAAGTGGTGTTTGAAAAACATCACAATAAAATGTACATAAAGAATACAACCTGATTCAAGGCAGTAAATGTCAGGACTTGAGACACGGCCTCTATGAGCACGTAAAGGGCTCCTGCAATTCTTTTTACATCCATCATAATAACAACCTAATCTAACCTACAGATAAACATAGAGGAATCTGAACCGAAACGAAGATTTGATATACCTTATGGGCCTTAAGAACGCCAGCCTTTATTCGGGGTTAATCCAGCTATTTTTTCTCTCTTCTTTCTCTCTCTTTTTTTTCTCATCTGCACTCCACTCTGTCGAAATATGAATTCTGGCTTCATTTCTTTGGTAGGGAATTATTTTCTTTCTATTTGTTTTTGTTCTAGCATATCCCATCGATTTTCATTAATATTTTCTGTTTTTCTGTTCTTTATAGGACCTTTAATGTTCTTTTTTTTCAGAGATTCAATAAATGTGTCTCTAATTAGAAAATAGATAAAAATGGATATCTAAGGTAATAAAACTATACATTTGGAAAAACTCCACGGCCATCTACAAAAGACACGGCCTGATTCTTTGCTATGTACTTTTCAGTTGAGGTATTTCCCATGAAGCTTATGCCGCACAAAATCGTGCGCACTAAGTTATGATTAAAAGAAGTTATTTCGAAAAAAACCCGAACCTGAACCTGCAAGACAAAACTTTACTTTTGTAGATTGACTTAAGTCTTGAATATCTAAGAAGACTGTGACCTCAAAGTAACTCAACTGAAAAATGCATAGCAAAGAATCAGGCCGTGCTCTTTCTGAAAAATAAATTTTGGCGAAAAAGGAAATTGATTTAATGATTTAACTATTAGGATTAATGTATTCTAAAAACGGATGGAACTATAGTTGAATTATCAGACGGTGAAAATACAAAATTTTGGCCTGACTTGTTGAAATTGAAATAAAATTATTTTTAACAAATTGTTAAAAAAAAACTCTTTTTTTTGAATTATAAACATGACCCAGTGAGAGTCAAATGTGTCACAAGGTCACTGAATCCGGGTGTTTGAAAATAAGAAGGCAAAAATCCCACGTGACGTTCCCAACATAAGGCCATACATTCCTAATTTAGCTCAAAATATCAAAAAATAGTGACGTTATGATCAACCTACATCAAGTCTGTCAAGTAGAATTGTACACCTTAATATGGGCCTTAATAAAACCGGTCCTTATTTCATGTTAATCCAGCTATTTTTTTCATATTTTACGCCGCATTCTACTGTAAAAAAGGGTAATAAGGTCCGGCGTTAATGGGGTCGGCGTTAAATTTGTACCGGCGATAAAAAAGGCCCTAAGGCAGGTTAGACGGAAGCTGTTTACTAGCTGCAAGTAAATTGTAAATGGGCATACATCTCCAGAACTTGTAAAGATCCGACGGAAGCATTTTACTAGTTATAACCAGCAGTTCATTTCCACACCATCTGAGTTCCAGTAACTATTCTAACACAAAAACAAAAACCTTTATCCCAAAACATATTTAGCTTCAACGGAAGCGGTTTACAAGAAAACATGAAAACCGAACAAGGTGATTATCACACTATCTCGCGACATGCCCTTCTGTGAAAACGAGTAAGTTTGTCATACACCGTTGTAAACCTGACGGATGACGCCATACCATTCCACGATTGATGTCTTAACCGGAAAAAGAACATGTTAGATGGAGGCCATTATCACCCTACTGCAGAGAACTTGTAAGAGAGTAGCTAAAATCAATTACTTTTATTAGTTATTTTTGACTAAACAGAGTTGCAAGTGCTGACGCCTGCTAATGTGTCTTTTGGATTGTAATTGGTTTTTGTTTTGCAAATCAGGCTTTTCAGATAGCCGTGGTTCTTTTGCAACTGCGGAATTCCAAAAGGAATATTTCCATAGTATCAGCATGATCGCTCTGCGTGGCTTTAAGGGCGTTACTGTTGTAGCTAGTTAGCTTGTTTATCGCTCCAGGAAGATAAGATAAGCGATTAGTTAAGATGTAGTTGTAATCTATAACTGCGATGTCGAAGTCAAGTGTGATGAACAACAATTATGGTATTCATATTCATTGATTTCCTTTTTCGCAGAAAATACTTGGATAGTAACCCTACGTTGTGGGTTGGGAAGGGAGAGAGGTATAACCCCCAACCCTAATTCAATTTATTTGATAGTGCTCCAATTGTTTTGATATCAGAGACACGAGAATGATTCACTTAGACATTCACGATGATTCGTCTAACTCTCTAAATCATAATTTGTCTTGAAGCACTTTCATCAAGCTGTTTGGTCTGCTTTGGTGATTTCGTTGGTTGTTAACATGATGATGATTTTGGGAGGGATTGGTCCGTTTATGTAATTTTTATTTATTTTCTGATTTAGCCGATCTAAAAGAGAAATCGTTATTAGGGGGCTTCCATCTTTTATGAGGGATGGGGGGTTGAGAGGATTTTTTCAAAAGATTGAACAAGTAAAAAAAAAATGTTTAGCTCTCCCCAAAAAAACATCATGCCGATACTACATATGGAACTGAAAAAGTGAAATTATAAGGAAAAGTTCAGAAAATATTTCGTACTCCACTAAAGTTTTCAAAAATCTTCGCACCCCCAACCCCCAAAAAAATCCTTTTACATCCTACCCCCATTAAAAATGGAAGCCCCCTTATTCAGATATATTTTTTTTCTCACAAAATTTTGAGCAAATATACACTACACACACAGTGTCTTTAGAAGACGGGCCAGGTCTGCCACTGGTTACACTATGTACTTTTGATAAATATATTATGCAGAAGTATACTCACACCCTGATATTTCTGTACTTTGCATTATTGTACATCAAGTTATAACCCAAAGGTGAAAAGTCGTAAGAAAAACAACAACAATAAAAAACAACAACTGAACTCAAAAAAATCTTATCGACTATGACGGGGAAAAAAATATGGAGCAATGTAAAGAAAATATAAGAAATACATGAAAATATAAAAAATACATGAAAAACTATAGAAAAGAAGTGGCAATTAGATGCTAACCTTAGAGCGGTTCGATTTGAAGTATGAAAAAAAAGAGGCCAACTAGCATGATTAGATTTAGAATTTAAGAATTATGATTCGGAAGCTATGGTTTTACATATTTTTTACCGTAGCGGTACAAGTGTATTTTGTGGTTCTCCATAAGAAGATCAGGAATGACCATAATGACAACGATAATAAAGACAAATTAAAAAGTGATGGCACTATTGTACAATCAGACATGGTCGGAGGAAAAGAGCTTGGAAAAGATTTTTCAGCCTCTAGTGGGCTTTTCAGTAAGTTTTTTGCTCATATTTCTAGTAAATATCAATTGGTGTCTAAAATGGGTCAATCTTTGAAAAATTGTAATATTCTTAAAAAAAGTCAGATAAGTTCTTTAAAATGCTAAACGTAACACCATTTTTTAACCATTTCTTAAAAAAGAAATCTTCCAAATCCTAAAAAAGCCTCAAGAATTTCAAAACAAAAACAAAAACACTTTTTAGGAAGTTATTTATCGGTAACGGTCTCTGAACATGAACATCTGTTGAATAAATTTGCCCCAGTCAAAATTTATCAAAACCTGTTTTTTTGGTGAAAATTTATTTTTCTACTGTTCCTGTGTGACTGGATGTATTCGTGCTGACCATAAGGGTAGGAGTCATACCACAGAGTGAACTTTCACAATCTGATGTAATGTAATGTAGTGTAAAATGTCCTCATCTGTCAACAACTTACTCGAAATAGATTAAACATCAGACAGTTGTTTTGTTTACTATGAGGTTTCAAGGGCTGATCTAATATAAGTAAATGAATGCAACGTCAATCAAAATTCAACCTGAAAAAAGAAACCGTTTTTTTTAATCTAACAAGATTTTTTGTTTATGGTGTGTTTTTGTCGTGCCATTTTGATCATCTGTAAATTTCCAGTGGTTACACACGTTTGTAGTAATTTTTGTTTTTTGACGCAATTGTTGATGTTGATGTTGATGTTGTTGAGATTTGAAATTTTACATACATTTGCCAGCAAATTATAGGTAAATTGATCATTTCATTTTTGAGAACTTGATCTCAATAATTTTATCATGAATTCTAGTTTTAACAAACATCAAATGATGACCAATTAAATTCTTAATGATGTAATTTTAAATCAATCAAACAGTAAATTTACCTATAATTTGTATACAACCCCTACTTGTTTAAATCTAAATTAGAAATGATTCTCCTACCTGTGTTTAAAATATGCCATCCTTATTTTTCATTTTTCATTTTCATTTTCTATTCTCATTTAAATTCAATATTTTCCTTCATTTCTTTCTTTATCAAACTTCGAGGGCCTTGAAGTTACTACGAATGGACCAAACATCGATTTAACCTTAACCCCGGGACTCCCTTTTACTCAAATATATTCGTATAGCCATACTTCGTCTCAAAGAAATTGTTCAAAATTCTATCAAAATATCTGAATACCCAAAGAAATAGAAATTTAATGAATGTGAGTTTTGAGCATTGCAAAAAAAAAAAGATGAAAAAATGAGATGAGAACCAATTAATCTATTTTATTTAGCCTATATATAAACAAAAAATACAAACAATAATTGATTCTATCAAAGGACAAACAATTATAAAGAAATCTCGTGCACCTTTTCTCAGAGTTCCATCCCCTGCATAATATTGAGTTCCATCGGAGGCATTACCTTTCGTGCGGTATAAGTAAAATCATTGTGAAAGATATTCATAGTTGACCGATCAATATTGCAATCATTTTTAATGCTTAAATTTTAGATTTCGTTTTTGGCCTAAATCTATTCACACTTATCTATCCCAAAAATATATTCCTCCTGCTAGACAATACTGTGTTTAGTCAAAGGAACATTTTGTGATCATCGATTATTAATTGTTGAGGTAAAAGTAAATCAACTTCAAAGATATCCGAGAGTTGCCGATCAATATTGCAATCATCTTTGAATCATACATATATTCTTAAATTCATATTTGACCCAAACTATTCCCGGTCATTTATCCTACAGAAACACTAAAGATATATTTCTCCTTATTTCTCTCCGCACAATATTCTGTTTCATCGGATGACCTTTGTGGTCAGAACCATTACGTAATCAATGTCCAATAACAAGAGATGTTGTGGGCGTGAGAAAATCGATTTGTCACGAAAAGAAAATTATTCACAGAGAGAGGTTACCAACAGATACATTTTATACGGCTTTAAAACCTTTTATTTAAAGTTGACTAAAATTATATGTATAGCCAATGGACATCAATTTTATTCGGTTTCTTGTTCGGAGTCAATCATCACCCGGTATTCTGAAATCTGATTATAGAACTGTAGCAAAGACACGTATATTAACATTATCCAGGGTCCAAGTGCAATATGGGGACTATCTTTCCTCGAGAAGAAATTGAATAATGCCAATTTGCCCTCCTTCTGTTGCTTTTACTAGTACAAATGTCCAAGATCAAATTCATTTCAATTTCAAATACTTATCTGTTTCGCAATGCTACAAATCTAGGAAATACATTTTTTAAATAGATCAAGTCTAAATTCATCCATAATTTTACTTTAGATCTTGACTGAAAAAGGCGTGTTACGATTCTGAGCCCCCCCCCCCCTACTAGGAAGTACTATGTTCTCAACTAAATCAAATAATTTTTAGACTATTGCTAACATTGGAATTTGAAATACATCAGTATACATAGAGACTTATGTTTTCATCCTTGAATGAAACGCGTAGGATTCAACGATAGTTAAAAATAATCTCAATAATTTTTCATGATCTTACCATCTCCTACCAAGGGTATTTAAGGGGTTTTCTGCATTAAAACGTAGACACTTGCAGTAATATTAGGGTTTTCTGACCATTTAGCAGGCATAAGATGACCCTTCCTCTGAACGGGGTCAGAAAACCTGTTTCGATTTGTCCCCCCTTAATCATATTCTTACACCCTGTATAATGGAACGTATAACATCGGATACACGCATATCGAATAATCAACAATTTTCCCATCCTCACAATTCAACACCTATTCCAGTAGTGTTCGTGAGTCAATGAAATACGATCAGGTGTCGAAGACCTACAACTGAAACGTCACGAAGAAATACAAAAAATCATGGCTAGTACGCCTGTTGATTGGTTGAAAATTATATCATCGTAACACTGATTGGTTCATTGCAAAATTTTATCGCCATCTTGACTTTTGATGAAATCTAAAAGATGGCATTTTGAGATTAATCAATCTGATCATTAATGATGTAATTTTTAACCAATAAGAATGGAATTTAGTGAAAATTTCGAGATAATCTCCTTGGTCTAACGGTCTAACGTACTTCACTTTTGTTTACACGATAAATCATCTCGTACGATTTAGTAGCAGAGATTTTGTCACAACGTTAACGCAATGTTTGGTTTAGGAGAGTGACATGAAGATGAGAGAAATAGATAGTGTTTGATTGTTTTCTTATATCAAATTGTTGACACGAGAGATGAATCAATTCATAAGTCATCAATAGATTTTTTGGAAATGCAGTTTCCAATGAGTGTTCCATTTTAAAGAAAAAGATCCAAAGAAAAACGTTTGGTTGCCAACATTGCTATAAGATACAGTATATTTTCATAAAAACGCCCGAAGATAATTAGCTACGAAATTCCATATTCCTAGAGAAATAGAACACCACTTTTGCAATCTTTGGTTTTGGAGGTTTGGGAGGAAAATACATTCTTTGATAGTTTTTCCATATTAAACTGTTTGACACGAAAGATAAATCAATTCAATTTGCTTAAGTACATTTAGTTCTTGGGAATTCTTTTTAATTGAAAATGCCAGATAAGTCCTTTCATTTTGGTAAAAGTAAGTAAGTCGTAGTCAAGGGCGATCCGACGTCTCCCCTTTCAAACGTTTGTTGGTAAGGGTCTGCACCCCTCTTTTGTGAATAAGTCCTTCATGCACAATCTGCAATGTTTGGTTTATGATCAACATAAGACAAATAGGATGAGAAAGATAGTGTTTGATTATTTTCTTATATCAAATTGTTTGACACGAGAGATGAATCAATTCAAAAAGGCTGTGAACCGATTTCCTATACCATCGTCTCAACTGCTAACAGACTACTGCCAAAACAGACTGCATATTTCCATAAAAATGCCTGAAGAGATATAACTACGAAATGCCATATCACTAAAGAAAAAGATCAAAACATTTGCAATGTTTGGTTTGGGAGCAACACGAGATAAATGTGATAGAAATATATCCTTTGATAGTTTTCCCATATCAAATTTTTTGACACGAGATATGAATCAATTGATTTTGCTTAAGTGCATTTATTTCTTATTCTGTTAAATTGAACTTATCAAATTAATCCTTTCACCTCGGAAAAAGTGAAGTGAGGAAGTCAAGTCATGATCGAGGGCCCCAAGGGAGCCCAATGCTCTCCTTTCAATCGCTTGGGCGTGAATCCTATTCCTGCAATGATTTTCACCAATTGCTCTAGCGTCTAGCAAAATGGTAACAAGTGCCAGCTTGAAGCTGGCTTTGGTAACAATCATGAAAGAAAATGTTAGGGTTTAAGGGTTAAGTGTTTTATGGGGTTTAGGCGTTTAGGAGTTTAGGGTTTTAGGGTTAGGGTTAGGGTTAGTGTTTTAGGTATATAGGGGCATGGAAATATGTCCGACCGCGGGATGTGAACCCACGCGGTTACAAACAAAAGGCAAACACACTACTCTACACTATTTCTCACATTATGCCCGAAAAGGATTAGCCACGAAATGACTTTTGATTATGGTTCTTTGAGAACAATTTTGTCAAGAAATTCTTCATGATTCAATCTGTAATGTTTGGTTTATGAGCAATGTGAGACAAATGGGATGGAATAGATAGTGTTTGATTGCTTTCCCAAAAATATCAAATTGTTTGACACAATAAATAAATCAATTAATTTAGCACTGTTCGATTATTCTATTTCGATATTTATGTTTATTCTAGCTAAGTACAGATGCAGATAAAGGTTATTTTTCGGGGGTCAAACGTACTGAAAATGATCGAGGCTTATTTTAGAAAATTAGCTATTTATAAGAAAAGAAAACAAACACTTGCTTTCTAACGATAAATGACTGAGATATTTTGTTTTGTTTTGTTAGTGTAAGTGAATAAGACTGGTGTACCAATTGAAACCGCGAAAAGAAAATCGTACCATATGAAATTAAATGTGCGTAGTAACACTTCTGAGGTGGCTGTCATCTCATAGCTGCCAATACATAAGTTGTTTATCATTTTTATTTTCTCAAAAAAGGAAACAGCTTAGTCGATTGAATAGCATAGTCGATTGAATATTATAGTCGATTGAATAGTCATAAGCTGTTGATTTTCGATCTTCTACAGGGCTAATTATAACGAAATTGAGTTTCCAAAAAGACTAATCAGCACTGTTCGTTTTTGTCCGATCAGAATGAATTTAGTCCAATCAAGTTGGTCGACAAAATCTAGAATGCCCCTATCAATTAAAATTGAGTAAATTTTAACTCCCAAGCTTGACCTTCGTAAGAACGATATGATGTACTCCGGTGGAACTAGCAATGCTGTATAAAAATTGTGACAGAAACTGTGATAGATCATGTGAACTTTAAATCAGGTGCTAACTACGTCTTCTAGTCACCAACCAATAGGAACTTCTGAAATATAAATATGTTATCATTTGTTGTCAACTTTTTGTATGTCCACTCGTTAGTTACGCACTAACGCGCTTCATAATGAGAATATATATCATGTTCACGATCTATGCTCGCGGGTTATGCCCATTCAAAAGATTTTAGACCAATAGAAAAATTCTCTTCCAGCTTCTTTTATGACATACAAAATGCGTGGGCGTTAGAGTTGATATTTGTTACATCACACATTAAATCAAGCTATTTTAAGATGTAAAATATTCGGACCTTGGACCTGTTTTTCTATTCTTTCTTTCCTGGCAGTGACGGATTTAACCCTATTTGGACTGAGGGGGTGCACTTTCCGCCCCCCCTAGTGGTTTTTGTTCAATAACTCAAAAATGAAAAAAGATTACGCCTCATCCTTTTCTTACTTTTAGTTTTATTTAGTTTTACATCTTTTTGCAAGGTTTTAGGTCAATTGGACCCCCCTGTCAGAAGTTCGAGGACATTTGTCTGGGGTAGGGACGGAATCTCCTAAAAACAAAATACCAGTATCTTTTGTTTGTATGGTGATATGAGGCTCACATGAATTTAGAAAGACCAATTTATCATCTTTCAATAGGATTAAGTGGAAAGAACCTCCTTAACTTTATATGATATTTACAAAGAAAAGAGCGTTTCTAAGAAATAAATTGACATTAGAATTGAGATCATTGATGGTTACCGAAAGAATAAGGATTTTAGGTTCCCATTTACTCTATTTACACGAAGATATAAATAAACAGATTGATTACCCGAATACCATAATAGTTCTAATATTTTTGAAGAATCTCGATGGCATTGGAGGTTTGTATAATCTGTAAAGATACGTAGCTGCTACTCAGAAGCTTTACCTCGTGAAATTCTTTTATACCTTTGCCTTTCAACGTGAAACGAGCAGGAAACAAGATATGTTTCCATAAAGTTGATTTCAATCATCTTAAGGATTGTCTAAAAATCATTGAAAATCTGGGCAGCTGACTTCTAAATCCTTTAAGTTTTGTCAAAAAATCAAATTTAGACATATTTAATGTTTTCATATTCTTGATGACGTATTTTTAACCAATCAATGTTCTAAAGACTTTACATTCATACCCCATAAAATCACCGCTGGTTTTGGTGAGATAACTGTTTACATGTATTCACCGCCGCCGGCACGCGTCTGTTAATAATTTTTCTGTTTAAGTGCGTCAATTGGTGTTTGATAGTTTACCATGCCACTAATTCGAGTCCTCGTTTTTCTAAATGTTACTTTCTTTATATTTCATTGCATCAATGTATGTATTTTCTTCTAACTGTAAATAAAAATAAAAGATCCAAATAAAGATATGCCTTCCCATGCATGAGTTTATAAACGGGGGAGGGGGTGTTCACTCTTCTGTTTATTCTTTACGTCAGTATTGAGACGGCAGCATCTTTTGAGTTAATTACATTAACAATTACATGCAGTGATTAATTGATTCGAGTCACGTACCTTCATTAAGTTGTGAATCGACAACTAACGAGTTGTAATGAGGACTAGAAGAGCTTAAACCATGGCTAGCTATAGCTAGTCCGTCCCCCCTTCCCTGCTAGTTAAATACTACATTGTAATGTGTAAAGTATTTTTGTTGTTCTAAAGAACCTTTCACTATCTTTCCTTTTCTTTCCACAAATTTTAATTCTATACATGTGTACATTTTACATAAATATACTTTGCGCTGTAACTCATTTTTAGTTGTTTTTTAGAATTGTTGGCACTTAAATCGACAGACGACCGGATATTCCCTCTGACCAAGTTTTACAAATAATTTTTAAGCCCTGAAATATTCCTATATATACATCTCAATTCAGCCTTATCTACTCTCTATAATTTCCGAGAATTTGTTTTTTCTTTTTCATTTCTGGGTATGATAATTAAAAGAAAAAAGTTAAAGAGCAGAAAATATGATTGTACTTTAAAAATGTCTTTTACAGGTACCGACTTTGAATAGAATATGTTGACCTTTTATCTATATCTTTGCGCAACACTAGCGACTCCTAAACCTAAATCTTTAGCGACAGAACTAAACATAAATAATATATTAATCAGAGTCAAAAAACAAAATTTAAAGCTTTACAGTAACTCATGTCATTAGAATAGGAAGTGTCTATTAACAACATATTAATTAACATTAAACGAAGGCAGCTTTTTTCTACTAACGAAATGATAAATCTAAAAAAAGCAAATTCACAGATGATCCAATTATCGTACAGATTGTTGTTGGTGCGACCTATGGGAAGTGACCTGTGCGTTGACCAATTGTTTTTCGTATAAACCTCTATCATATATTGATCCTCGCATACAACTCGTTATTAGAGATGATTTCCGCATGGAGCAAATCCTCGCATACAACTCGTTATTAGAGATGATTTCCGCATGGAGCAGACGATCAAGTCTTCAACACCCCTCAGTTAATGACTTCTTAACAAGGGTAGGAAGTATGAACAAGGGGTGAGGTATTTCCTAATCAGACGTCATTATTGTGAAGGGATATCATCAGGACACTAGATGATCCGAAGCGAAATATCAAAAATGAATACTTGATTATGTAAGTGAATCGAAGTGAGGAATATGACTAGAAATGCCACCATCATCAATATAATAGGATAAATGATAATATTTATGTAAAACTATTTTTTTTTTAAATCACAGTCTGAGATCGATCAATCTTTCCCTCGGATTTTCAAGGGCCTTCAGGAGCGCACCGCACACCACATGAAGTGTGGTGCTTTACCGGCCATCAAACCATATCTCCTGGCAATCAGATTCCATGGTGTCAGGCCGT
>JAUKPT010001377.1:0-15481 GCA_032273505.1 Nanomia bijuga
GTCTAAAAGAAGAAAGAAAAGAACTTTCATTTAGCAATAATCAAATCTTTGCAAATGATATTGCTTCGGTCTAAAAGGAGAAAGAAAAGAACTTTCATTTAGCAATACTCAAATCTTCGTAAATGATATTGCTTTGGTCTAAAAGAAGAAAGAAAAAGACTTTCATTTAGCGATACTCAAATCTTTGCAAATGACATTGCTTCGGTCTAAAAGAAAAATGAAAAGAAATTTCATTTAGCGATACTCAAATCTTGGCAAATGATATTGCTTCGGTCTAAAAGAAGAAAGAAAAGAACTTTCATTTAGCAATAATCAAATCTTTGCAAATGATATTGCTTCGGTCTAAAAGAAGAAAGAAAAGAACTTTCATTTAGAGATACTCAAATCTTTGCAAATGATATTGCTTCGGTCTAAAAGAAGATAGAAAAGAACTTTCATTTAGCAATATTCAAATCTCCACGAATGATATTGCTTCGGTCTAAAAGAAAAATGAAAATAACTTTCATTTAGCGATACTCAAATCTTCGCAAATGATATTGCTTCGGTCTAAAAGAAGATAGAAAAGAACTTTCATTTAGCGATACTCAAATCTTCGCAAATGATATTGATTCGGTCTAAAAGAAGAAATAAAAGAACTTTCATTTAGCAATACTCAAATCTCCACAAATGATATTGCTTCGGTCTAAAATAAGAAAGAAAAGAACTTTCATTTAGCAATAATCAAATCTTCGCAAATGATATTGCTTCGGTCTAAAAGAAGAAAACAAAGAACTTTCATTTAGCAATAATCAAATCTTCGCAAATGATATTGCTTCGGTCTAAAAGAATAAAGAAAAGAACTTTTTGAAGAGTGAAAAAAACCTTCTCAATAGAAAAGGAAAAAATGGTGACAAAGTGAAGGTCTTTTCACGAGATAAACACGTGACGAGATGAACACGTGACGAGTTATTTTATTAGTTTGAACATTTCACGAAAAATACTTTTTTTCATTTTGTCGTTATGTATTATGCCATGCATCGGAATGCCATAATTGTTTATTATCGTATTAATTTCTCCCCGTATCTTTTTATGCACGCGACATTTGATACATTTAAAGTAGTTTCTTTGGCTAGTCCAATCAAATAAGTTAGCTGGACTAATATCTTTTAATAATTTAACACTCAAAATTAGACTTTTATCATCTACACTAGTTTTGGTCTTTGAGGGTGAGTTTTAAAATATCTTACCATTATTTCTTCATCATAATCCCTATAATGATTCGGCCGTTCAGCAATGTCACTTCTCTGATGACTTTTATTATGTTTATTATTATTAGATTTCTTGTGACAACTTTGATGAGCTTGTATTCCTATGTCTTGTCTCCTCTTCTTCTTTTTATCAGCAATCGGCTTTGGATGGACTTTTAAGCTCTTACTAAAACTACAGACAACTTGTCCGTTTAACTGCATCGACAATAAACTGTTAATTGGAGTTGAGTTCTTCTCTGTTGCGACGGAGTCTACTTCATCGTCGTCAAAAATATTTCGCGCGAAAACGATTTCTTTAGAAAAATGCCGCTTGACTGGGTGTGCTTCCGATTTCAGAAATCGGATTGTTGAATTATCCGGTTTTGTTTGCAATTTATCTAAAGAATCCATCTGGAAAATTTCGCTTCGAGATTTGACTATTTTGATTTCGCTTTTTAAGGCCGCCATCTTGCCTCCACCTTTCTTGGCAATTTCCGTTGTTGATTCATCTTTTTTAGTAGCAATAAGACCTTGTTTAAAATTAGCGTTTTCCTTAAGATTATCAATCCCCATGATGTCAAGCGCCGTCCCAGGCTTCTTTTCAATTTCATATTTCATTCTATTGGGCAAGCCATCAATGCCTTTTTTAATAAACGAACCATTACACGTCAGAAGTGTCCTACGAAGGACATCAATCCCATTGACTAGCTTAGAGTCTTGATGTGAATTTACAATAGTCGGTTTTGGTTTGTTTAGAATCAATTTAGATTTGAAATTGGTTGATTTTGGACCCTTCATCACGCGGGAATTTCGGGAAATTGACCTATGATTATTAGCACAGCAAACTCGATTCTCTGCTCTGCACATTTCTAAAGTCAGGTTCCCAGCGCTATCATTACTTATTGCAGAACACGTAGATGATGGCTCTCCTCCATATCTGCTTTCCTCTCCGCCGCGGTGTATTTTTTGATGAAAAGATCTTCCATCAAAACGCTCAACTTTTGACAAATCCTGAAAATGTTGATTGAACAATTGGCTCCATATATCAGTGAAATCTGATTGGCCATCAAAGCTTTTGAACTTACTGTACAATAGATTAGCATCAAGGGAATTTGATAATATCCATTGATTAATCACATATTCCCTTTTATACCTCTCAGATGGAGTGTTGTTGAGGTGCTCGAGTGATGAAAAGTCTAAGGCTCTATCTACATCTGAAAACATGCTTCTCATATAAATTGAATGCATAATGTAATCAGCTTTCGTTTTTTTTTTATTTAATTTATTTTTGGTTTACACTAGCCATTTTATTCTCCTTCCTGATATAAAGAATCGAAAGAGATATTTCTGCATATGCAATGATTGTTTCTGTCCTTCAATGCATTTTTGATCGAAATGATTTGACGTCAATGAAGCCCTTTACTATCTATATCTTTTGGATTGAAAGAAAATCTGGGTGTAAAAAGGCATGAAAATTCAAAAGATTTTTAATAACCCAATTCAAGTAATAAAGTCTATGGTTAGTAATCGATAAGCAATGTATATTTCAAAACATATTTTTCCAAATCACCGTGTCATAAGATAGTCTCATTATTGCGCGGCACATTGAGTTTAAATATTAATCATTTGACGTCACGAGCGATACTGAGTCAATAAAGTTCAATTTTGAAAAATCTTTGAGTTTCCCAAGTGGAAATGCATTCTTGCAGACTCGCAGTACGACCCAGAAGGTTCGCCACACCTCTCTAAAGGTGAACCAATCAGGTTCTTGATGATGTAATTTTGAACCAATCACAGCCTTTATTATTATAATTTCTTTTTCGTGGTATGACAATCAATCGTTAGGATTTATCCTTAGGGAACTCATACAACTTTTTTTTTGGGATTTGGTGAAAGATATGATGTCCATAAATATTTTTTTGCGAGTCGGAACATTTACAGAATATCCACGTCTCCCTCCTTCCTATAAAGTTAGAATTTCATTTCTTAATGAAAATTCTCTTAGGAGATCAGTGATTCTTTTAATAAAATCTTTTTTACGACTTTCTTAATGATGTTTCCATAAGAAACCTCGCAGACCCGCAGTGCGACTCGGAAGGGCTACATTATCATCAGCAATTCTACAGGCGTATTTTTGGGGATTGGATAAAAGATATGTCTCGAAATGCCGGTTGTCTAGATATTTTCAAAATGTCGAGAAAATTTACATGATATCCACCTCTGGCCGAGCTCCCTTCTACCTAGGTCTGCGGTCTACAATAAGGATCAGGGGTAGCAGGTAACAAAAAGCGGTTTAAAAGCCGACGCCGCCGACACCGGCGGTACCCGGAAAGGTGACGGACAGCCCTCTAAATTCAAAAGTTTGCACTCAAAATTCCACGACATACGAGATATTCACCCAGAAGCAAAGACCCGCCGTACCTGGTAGCAAAAATCTTTTCTACACCACTGCCTAAAAGATCACAAGAAATTTAAGGTATTGGGACTTTTCGCGCCTCAAAACTAGTGGACAATACATGCTTTTCTTTATAAGAATATTATTTTTTTGAATATAAGACTCGGGTTTTCCAAAATGACAAAAAAATAACGTTTATAAGCATACTCAGACCCAGAGCCCTCGACTTACATATTTCAGTTCAAAAAATTGCGACATGTCTATATTTATAGCGCTCTAGAATTCTCAAATGCTCTCGGAAAATAATTTTTACAAAAATAAGCATATCACTAGCATAATCATGAGCTTGATTTCAAATTTTGACTAAGCATACCCGAGCCTGTTTTCCAAAAAACAACATGTATGACAATATGGGAACCGAAGAATGGAGAATTTCTGGAAACTCGATTGAAACCAGAAAATGAACTTGATAAGTATTCTGTTGCAGTCATCAAGAACAGCGTCGTGGTTGGACATTCATTGGACGTTTATTACGTGATTGTCTACGCGATTGGACCCAAGTATTTATGTCGACATATCAGTGGGTCGAGTTAGAATGTCGAGAGAGCAGCGGGGAGGAGGGGGTGTATAGAAACACAAGGGACCGGCGCATTTATCTCGAGTAAGCGGGGGATTAAAATAGCGAGTGGTCGAGATAGCGGGGTGATTGTAAAATAAAAAATAAAAAAATATAATGAAAAAAATCCAACCGACCGAGCCAATTTCATTTTTTTTCTATGTTAGCTACTGGAACCACGAACTTTCTTTTGCCTAAGATTTTGTTTAAGAGCGCACAAAAGTTCGAATTAACGAGCAGAATTAGCCTAGGGACCGAAAAAATTGTTCCAAATAGCGAAATGTTCGAATTATCGAAGTTCGAATTAAGCGGTACAAAATATAAGAATTTATTAAACCAAGTTCAAGGGACCTGGGAATTTGTTCGAAATAACGAGAAGTTCGAATTAAGCGGCATTTGAATTAACGGATGTGTACTGCATAAGGTTAGCAGTAAATTCCAACTGCTCTGATGATATATTTAAGGCTAAATGATTCGTAAACCGTCGACTGTGACTCCCGTCCGACCAACATGCAATGTAGGGAAATTAGAACGAAATTTGGTACCTGACAAAATACCATATGACGCAGAATGACGCTGTAGACATATTAGCTATGATGTTATGCTGCAGAGGCTGTTATGCATGACTGTTTCATTTGAAAGGTATAGGGTAGATCCCAGACTCTGCAAGGAAATAATTTTCGAGTGTAACGAGAGAATATTTCCGAGAAGACGAGGGATATGCGCTACACACTCGGCTTAAAACGGGAATATTTTCCAGCCTTTTTATACTCTTTAAGAACAAAATAAGGATGGTTTTCCAGCCTTTCCAGCCATTTATTTTTTCTATGATGATTATACAGCCTCAAAAATGGGTAAAATGAAATGGGTAAAATTTTATATCAAATTCCAGCTATGTTACAGAAATTGTAATGATTATCAAGCCTTTCTAGCCTTTCCAGTCAGAGAAACAACCCTGTATATACTCTTGGGTGCCAAATAAACGAAAGGGGGGGATTCTTAATAAAAGTAAAATATTTTTTAATGTTTCTTTTAAATTTTTGGAATGCGTAACTTCTTCAATTTTTATTCGATTTTTAAGACAATCTTCACACATATTGTAGCTTTTGAAAAGCACTTAAATTTGACATGATTATTTTTGAAAATGAAAATTAACTTCTTTATTTGGAATAAAAATGGTAAAATCTTAGCTTCATTTTTCACGAAGTTACGGTGTGATTTGAAACCCATAGTTAAGCCGAAATAATCCCTAACTAGCTTTAGGTATCAAAAATCGTCATATTTTTGCTCGACTAAGGGTTGCAAAACATACCGTAACTTCATGACAAATGAAGCTAAAATAAAAATGAATACATTTTTGAGATAAGCTAAGATAGCCAATTAAGATTGGCCTAATTTTTTAAAATGATGGGTATCTTACGGATAAGTAAACTGCTGTAAAGTCCTTAAATGCTTACATGAACTTGTCTTATTATATTACATCTCATGATGCTGCACTTAAAAACATAATTTAATCTTGGGGAAGGAAGGAATGTTTGTTTTTTTATTTTATGGTCTTGATGGGTACCCTTTAAGGCTTTTTCTTTTAATTTTTTACCAATGAATAACCATAAATCGCAGTTGTCTAAAGATTTTGTAAAAACACGAAATTCCTGATTTATTAGAATTTGACTTTGAAGACTCAAGTAAAAGAAGCAGCAAAAGATTCAAAATCGAAAATCATGACATTTTACTGCGCACAAGACCATAATTTAAAAAATAAAAATTAGGCTCATTGATTTAATTTAAAGAATCTCCTAATAATTTATCAGGTTATTGATATTTCTTACGCAAAACACAAAATAAACTAAGTCTAATACTTGCTTTTTGACAATAGCTATTGATTTATTATGTTCATTATTATATCCCAATTATCCAAAAAACAGTTGTTGAAACAAGATGACTGTGATGGGTAGCATAGTTTGTTCTTGGCGAACTAAATTTATTACATCTGTTAACCACAGACTACTAAGCTCTCAAAGTTTGGTTTTTATCGTAAAAATGTGCTGACAATAAATGGAACTGCACAATTGCATTTCTATGTGTAACTTCTGGATTTTGATCAGTAATCCAGATCTTTATTGCTCTATCTAAAAAAAAGAAAATTTAGTATTTCAGTTGCTTATTTGGGCAACCAATCTACTTTATTTTTCAAATTTGAGCTCTGTTGTTTATGTAGGAATTTTCATTTTTGGATCGCGTAAAAAATGTGCGCTAAAGCCATATCATATCATAGCCATGTTATAATTTTGTTAGAAGGAACATATTTTACTTTAAAAAAGTTCCGATCAGATTACAAATGGTTGGAAAAAAGGCCAACACAAAGTCGATCTCGCAAGCCCTGTGCGTGGTCGTGTAACCGATCACGTAATGCTAGGCCTGAATTATTCACATCTAGCGAAACATTTTCAACATAGCTTTTATGCTGCAGTTACGGTATACATGGTTGTGGAGGGTGTCACATGAATACTTTCTGGAGGAGATAAGCTGCGGGGAGTCACTGCATCACTATTATGAACATCAACTAAACATGAATTTCGAGGATGTTTTTTGAAATGATAAACAAGGATGGAAAGAGATTTCTAAGTTGTTGTTCCTTTAGTAATTTTTTAAATTAAAACCAATCAACGATTACCTGTGTTCATTATACAATAAGACGATAAATGAAATATATTTTGGGTGGGATCAGGATAAAATTTGTTTCCGTTGTTAAGCCTATTATCACAATGGATAGTAGTTTTGATAATTTAGGGATAAACTTAAATTGATTACTGGAAAAATGTTTTGCAAACAATATAAAAGAACTCAATTCTTTATACGGAGTTTCAGTTTCTCCATTTTTCTTTTGATAATTTTTATTACTCATTCATAAAAACTAAATAAACAAACATTACAAACTGTTAAACCACCCCTCTGAGTTCTGAATAGTGTCCTCGGTGGAAACAATGACATAATTGACTGTCCCCAGTGATAATTGTTGACGAGAAAGTGGTCCTATGTGGGGTTTGGCCCTCGATGGTACCTGCTGTTAGTACTTTTCATGTCATACTTTTCCAATCACGAATGTGAATAGGTACCTCAAAAATAACTAAATATACATATTTAAAACTTTTTATCAAAAAAAGATACATTTTCTAGGGAAACCTCACTTTTTAAAGTTCTACTCATGGGTTTCAGGCCTTCAGTTATTTTCAACCTGTTTTAATCATGCAGATATGATTTGATAGGACAGTTGTGGTAGCTATGTATGTTATTCATTGATGGCATTCTAGAATAATAACCCTTTAGAAAAAGGTAAATGCACAAATATGGTTCAATTGTAAATGCATTAATTCTCAACTAATGTACAAGACGCACCTCTAGAGAAATACCTGATGTGAACTGTGAGAACGTTCTACGTTGAAAAATTCTTTTTATTCGGTAAAGTAAACTCTCAAATAACTCTCTCAAAAAGTGCTTCAAAGATCTTACTCAGAAAGAAAATCTATCGAGTCCTTTTTCAGAAATAATCCAGATAAAAAAGGTATGGTAAGGTGAAATGCTCACATATGATGAACCAGTCTTGCAAAGCCTTTATCGGAGTAAAGGGCCTGACTTAAGTCCCAACTAACATTTTGTAGTAACTAATATTTAATTTCCTAGCTTCTCGCACGATAAGTTGTTTTTGTACATAAGAATTCTGGAAAAAAAAATTGTGTTGGTTTAAGTTAACCCACAGTGAAACCTGTTACCTAGCTTCCAATATTTAAATTCCGTTAATATTTTAGAAATGCCCCTGATCCAGGCTACCGGCAACATCAAAGATTCGGCCTGCAAATAATGCAGGCAATTGTTTGATTTTACGAATACATTCACGAAAGAAACATGGCGCTGGTTTACGAGATTGGCCCTAAATAATTATCATCAGACCCTTTTAACACTATCTCTTCTTTGGTCGACTTAGAATTTATAACGCATGGGTTAGAAAATTTATTTTCATCTGTCAAATCTAGATAGATTACATCATATGGTTTAGTTGTGGTAAAGACACCAGGAAAATGACTGGCTATTAAAAGTTAAAATAACTTACCCAGTAATATCAACATCTTAAATTCCATGATGATGGCAACGGAAGCAATTAGTGAATAAAGAACAATTAAACACCAAAAATATTTCGTGGAAAATCTTTTCAATTTATTGTATAATAATTGTTACGATGAAATGTGTCTGCAATTAATCTTGATTGATATTATAGATGGTAGTTATTCCACTCAAATCCATGACATCTCTTCACATATATAATTGTAGTAAAATTGATCCTGTTTATAACAATACAGTTTATTAGACTATTCACTTTCAACTATGAATAACATAATTATTACATATAAATCAACTACGGGTGGATGCGTCGAATAGCAATAACTTCGTTTGTAATTGTCAAAGTAAAAAAACAATTTAATTGAGATTAGTTACGAGCGTCGCATGTGGTCAAATAAAAAAAAAAAAGCGGTATGATTTTCTTAGTTGTTTGATGGTTTCCCATATTCCTGACCAAGAGATTTACAAATATATATTGGGGATAAACTTTTAAGTCCGTATATATATATATCAATCACACCAAATAAATGATAATTGCTTATTAGGATTATATTTCTAGAACAACTATTTCTGCATGGGTATTTAAGATTACTTGATAAGAATCACGTTTGATTAAAGAAATGTTATCCACCAAGAATACTTATGTTTTGGTAACTTGCATAAGAGTTAAAGAGGCTTAGATGTTAGACTTAAAATATAAGAATACCTGACAGCATATTAAGTTACGATGCATCTTTTATATCTATTATATAAATCACGAATTTCCCATCTTGAATAATTCTTTAGTATGAAAGTGGGCTGTCAACATGATATAATTATACCTAATACGTCATGTTGTACAAATCTCACGAACGTAATTTTATTCTAGAAGCATTCTGCCTATATAAAATCAAATCAATAGAAAGGCATGGACCACTTAAATGTGTATTAATGCTAGAGGTATCTGAATTGAACTATTGAAAAGTCCCAAATCTTACATCAAAACAAACTCTTAAATCATTCGTTTTGCTCCACTTTTATTTATTGATTTTCAATAAATTTACAAAATTAGTCAAGGCAAGTTGAGTCAGCTAAATCGGTTTGCCTTGCAGTAAAAAACAAAATAAGCTTGGATCTCCTTGGTTTGAAGTTCAGAGAACAATAATTTCATGTTAACCCTAACGCACTTATATAAAATCCTTTCAAAATGAACGGAGAAAGGCAAAATTCGAGTATGAGGTGGACATAATATTCCCGAATCACATCCTATACCCACCTAACCCCTGCTCTTTATTATTCTAATCAATTTTAAAAAACGTTTTTGGTTTAAAAAACCCAAATATTTTAACGTATTGTCTCCAAATATTTATTGTTAAAAACCTCTCAAAAAGGTTAGGGGACATCCCAAACAGACAACCATCTTAACAGACAACCATGATTCTGATTGCAACAACGTCATTCTATTTGTCACTTTTTCTTTTAGGGGGAAAGCGCAAAATGCATGGGGATGACTCTTAAAAACATTTCAAACTGTTTCACCCTTTCTACTGAAGTATCGAATGTTTTCATATTTTCATAACAGATTCTGCTTGATCTCCCCACCCCATTAACAGACATTTTCAGTTAAAAAATATGAAAACCTTTTTGAGATGTCTCCTAAGACAACATACAAAGAAGTTAGATGTGAACTAAACTAAACTCATAGATTGAATTTCAATTTAATAAACAAAATGTTTACTAGATAAAGAATTAAGTTTTATCTGAATTAAGAGAGATAACAACTAGGCTGGTTTGCTTTTAAGACACGAAAACAATTGTTAAAAATATCAAATTTCCCATGAGTTGAAACTAACACATAATCTTCAGAACTATGTTTCCCAGCATGCATGACGGGAATAACGTTGGGATTAAAATATTGCCCAGCTATGTTTATGTTTATGTATTGTCTTAACCAAGAACTTGACCATTTATCCTAGGGGATACTGATAAACTTCAGGCTGATCTACGCTGTTTGCAGAAGTTATAAAACTCATAATTCAAAGTACGAAAACAGGTTCGTTCTCCATCAAACCAAGCAGATTTTACACTCATGGTATCAAGAGCATTTAGAACTCCAATCCAAACAGAACATTGTGCGTTGTAAGTAAAAAGGGAGTAAATTGATCTCTCTTAGAATGAACACGGCATTGATATTCTATTCCAACTAGCTTGATGATTATCATATAATCAAAGAATGCCCAACAATGTACATGGGGTATTGGCCAATGGAATCTTTTCAGGTGGAGAATATCTGGATGTTTTTCTTTTTAATTAAGATATACCTCATGCTTTTAATACAAGGTAAAAAATATGAGTAGGGGTCAATCAAAGTTAAACCATGGTTTAATTAAGAAAATTCATGGAAGTCCATATGGTTCTTTGCATATATTTAAATATGCACATTCGTAAGGAGTTATTTGGATTTTAATTCATGTAGAAACAACAAGACATGGGCTAATTAAAAACTTACTTATTACTACCTTCTAGAACAAACTGTCTTGTAGCTCTATTGGAGATGTTAAGAAAAGGGTGCAATAGATTCAATTAGTCTGTTCTCAAAACAACTGCATTAATTAACTGTGCTACCATAATTGCATTATAAGGCAAGTTAATCAGTTAAGCAAAACAAATAGATTAATAAATCTATATTAATTTAAAACAACAACAAAAAGAATTTTTCAGTTTGTTCTCAATTATGATACAGTCAACGTCTCGAACTTGTTCTCCCTTTAAATACAAATGTAATGGAATCTACGATTGCTTTTTAAATCAACTATAAGACTACTATTTAGTGCCTAAAAATAGTTCAAAATGTTATTACATATACTAATTCAGAGGTTCAACTAAATTATCTGGCTCGGGAAATCAAGTCTACAGCCGGGGAACGCTGTATAAAATACTCTAAATAACAGTAAATTACGCTCTTATTATATATTCACTAGGGTATTTTAGCTAGGGAATTTCTCCGTTCCCCGGGTGTAATTGGAACCCCTACTTATTATGTCAAGTTTTATAAAATTATGAAAAAATATATACCTGCAACATTGTTATTCATTTTCTTCATGTTTATAGAATATGCAATTAAAGTATTTATCAAAAAGATACAATTTAGAATTTGAGAGAGTTCTTAGTAATCACTCATTGCTCTTAGAAAGTAGAACATGAATGATTCGGTCAATGGAGTGTACCGGACATAGTTATGAGGAACTAATGTATATAAAAATGTCAATAGAGGGATTATATACTCATTGTCTTAATGATCTTGATCTTTATTTAGTTATCTCAGTTTCAGTTTGTAGAAATAGATAAAGGATTTCCTCAAGTTTGCATTATTTTGACTAAATATCCCTGAACCATTTTACTTCCACAATGACAGCATGAGCCGGATCGAATCATAGTACGTTAAGAAACTAAATCATGTCCAGCTCTCCTAAAGATAGTATTTCAGACAATCAGCATGTCATTGTTGAAATTCTAGTTTGTTTTATTCTTGAAGATTTGAAACAAGTTGTTATTATGTCAAGCTCAAAAGATTTGTTAATCATGAAGTGCAGCATTGTTATCAACAAATGCAATCTTAAAAGAGCAATGGCGGATCTGGCCCATTTTCTGAGTGTCTTTAAAAGTGACATTTACCCCAAAATTTGAAAATCGAACTGGAAATGCACGGAAGTACATACTTCAGGACATATTTTCTAGAGTTTTGAACCCAGTTTATCAATTTATAGGGCCAACTTAGTATAAAATAATAAAAACCTGCCAAAAAGAATAACTCTTATCAAAATTGAGGGTCTTCATGATGACACTGAAGACACTCCAGATCCGCCACTGAAGAGATATTAAAAACAGGATCCATTATCTAGCTCCTTACTGTAAAAGTTAGTATCAATTAATGGAGGTATTTTTAATTTTTAATCAATGCTATTTATGATCAAAATTGAACAATGCATGCTTTCGTATTGCATCATTTCTGTTAAATAAAAAAAAAGGTTTGTTATTTTTCACCAAAAAGCATCCCACAATACAATAGAAAATTTACTTACTAATGCGTTTGAACAACATTTTTATAGTTTTTGGAAAACACATGTATTCAATTCATAATCTGGTCTCCAAAGATATATCTTCTTTAAAGTGACGTTTATAGGTTCTCATAAAAAAATCTTGGTAGCAAAACAGGAATCAATTAAGCATTACTGGAATTTTTTCTTAAATGTTATACATAGAACCTCAAAAATGTTTAAAATTAAACGATGTCACTCATAAGAGCATATGACGCAAAACACATGTATGTCTTCATCAAAATTTAAATTCCTCCCAACGTAGTTTGGCTTAACACGCATTCTAAACGAAATGATGTAAGAATACGCGTTGCTTAACAGTCGTCTAGCTGTATAGAGGTGATATCAATTTAGTCGGCAATAGCGTTAAGATTATAAAATTATCGCAGGAATCAGTTTAACTGGAAAAAGGAAGTCATGCGTTTCATAAAGATTAATAAAATTATTTTTGATTTAAGACAAGATTAATAATATTTGGAATGTGCTAACAAGAGTTTATTCACTTTAGATATTTCGAGATAAAATGTACGTAACATGAATCGAAATTATAGTTATAGTCTGATTCAAAAAAAGATGCACTTCCCACATAAATGAGTTATTGAAGCCATTTTGCAATACTTTTTATGCTATTTTCTAGTTTGAAACCAATAGGCACTTGCTTAGACAATAAAAAAAAATAGTTTAGAGTAATAAAAAATATGGAAAAATTTAAGATGAAAATTTTGAACTTCTATACCGCGGAATTTAAGTATAAGAGATTTACTCCATTGGAACTCTCAAAAGATGCACAAATTTATGCTTTTAAGCCATTTTTTTGAGATTCCCGGAATGCGATGATTTCAAGAGTGTATTTGGACTCAAAATTGTATTTTTCATTTTTTCCTTATTACTTTTCCACTAAATAATTTTCTTGGTAGTGTCCAAGCAAGTGCTCATAATGTGACTTTCAAACAAAAAAAGTATCAACAAATATTGATAAATGACTTCAAAAATCACATTTATGTGGGAAGTGCACCTTATGTTGAAACAGACCTGAGTACATTCCTTTTTTATCTAACCACTTTTTACTTGGGCTTATTTTTACATTTATCATTTATTCGGCGCCAAATAACTAACATCACGAATTCATTACTGATTTGCAAATTGTCAGCATTTTGGTATTTTTCATATTTCTTCCCTGTTTTAGGGTGCGAAATAATCAAAATCAGGGTAAAAGAAGAAAACTAAATTCTTGTTAGTTAAATGCTAATTCTAGGAGACCAACAAAACAACAAGAAAAAGTTGATCTTAATTAGACCTACCGTTTTTATCTGTCATTAATCCTGTTTACTCCAGATTATTTTAAAGTTGGTGCACCGTATTCACAATTTTTCAACATATACGATGCCACTGATTATCATTATTTTTATTTATTTACGGTTAAAGGAGAAATACAATAAAACTAAAGAACTCGAGAAAATGACATTAAAACAATGCAAGGACTCGAATCAGTGCCACTGATTATAGCTGTAAGTGAAGGGACATGAAGAACTCACAAAAACGTGCGCTATTGGTGTTGATTCATTGAAAAAGAAGGAGATAAACATTGCAACGATAACTTAAATGTCAAATGTCACATTTACATTGACAGTCACGGTGAGAAATTGCTCCTATATGTATTGTCTCAGTGGAAGAAATGTCAATACATCTTGTACCGTTGATATCGAGGTTGACTTGATTGTCCCGGTCAGTTTAACTGCTGTGTCCATTAGCTTTTTACATGGCCGTCAACAACGCATTTGTTAATCATTTTTATCAGTTATTCACAACTTCAATAGCGAAAAACTTTCAGCGAAGAAACCCAACTCATCACAACAGAGATAAACATTTTTTAGCGTTCGATGGAAACGCAATATAATGACTTCATATAATCGGCCTCTTAGCTCAGCCTTAGGCAACAAATCCGGCCGTATTTACAGACGGCCATGCTTTTTAATACAGTACTTAACCATACTTCCACTCGGGCTTTAAAGCCCCCTCCTCCATCAGTAGTTGGTGAATATCTATCGAACTCTTTTCAATATGAATTTTTCCATTCGTGACTTTTAGTTTATATCTACCTTGACTGTTTTTCCAAAAAATGGTAAATTTGGATTATTGGAACTATCTCTACACATGCCGTTGTCAAAGGTACTACCTAGGATTTCGGTCAAATATAAAATATTCCATACATATCAACTTAGCTATGTTTCTAAAAATAAGACGTTGTATTAAGTTGTATGAATGTTCTTTATATATATAGTTTATTGTTATAAGTGTTGTCACTTGCCATTATGTTCTTTGATCAAGATATTTAGTTTACTTGGTGATTTTTGATTTTTGATCCATTTTATGGGATTTTAGAGTGTTCTCAGAGAAATACTGACATCAGCGAAAATAATGCTTGGTAAGCTTTATTTATGATAGTTGGATAGTTAGATAGTTGGTCTATGTATGTATAGTGCCATCATGGTTTGTGATATATCAGAAGAAACTCCCCCCACGTCCCTAGGTGAAATGTGCCCTAAAAAAATCCCAGTTCAAACAGGGTAAATTAATATGGATCGTTCAAATCACAATTTTACTTGATTCTTCAAAAACTGCCAATGAAGGTTTACCGATTTAGTTATTGTCTAAAATTTGTCCCGGTTTATTTTTTCAACGAAAATTATTTCCTGGTCAAATGTTTATCACTAAATTTTGGGATGACTTGGTGAAATTAGAACCAAAAGCTGATGTAATTAGCCGCAGAGGACGTCGAATAAATAAATTTAACTTGACGAATTTAACTAGTCTGTGTGAATTCGGTTACACGTCTAGTTAAACAAGACTAGCTAAATTTGATCAATCCAAAATTTAACTAGACGTTTCGACTCGTTAAAGTTGACTAGACGAAATTAATCAGAAGTACTTTTACGTATCGTTTCATCCTCAATTCGAGACTGGTTTAGTTAAATTTACTTGACTTGAGGTATCCTGCAATCTAGTGAACACCTGGCGGTATTCAAAATTAAAGCAGAAGAGCTACCCCGTG